>BPLR01011661.1:0-59278 GCA_021605095.1 Caerostris extrusa | reverse complement strand
TTTTTTTTTAGATAAAATGATCATTAGCTGTTAGTAAGTTTGAATTGCATAGTATTAATTAATTAAATTATTTATTTTTAATGAAATGCTATATTAATTCTGGGTTGTAAATGCATTTTTGTATACTTTTTCAAGAAACTGCTGAAAAAATATATAATATTTTAGGTTTGGTTTGTCTCTCTATGGTCATCTTATGCACACTTTATGCAAAACGGAGACAGGACCTACAGTTTAAAGTGGATTCGAACCACTCACAAACACCCATGACACTGTCAGGATTCGTACCTCGAGAGTTTGAAATAATAGGAATACATAGTTGCTTTTAAATGCTAGGCACTTTAATATGAAGTCCTTTCCCACTGGAATATCAGACATATAGAAGATTCAATGTTACCCAAGATGAACCATAACAGAAGGAGGAATGCTACAATACACACCCTTTATTTTGGATGCATTTTCAAATACTGTTCATAGAAGGGGCTTTTGGAGGAGGTTCATATATTCCTCCTCAACCCAATAAAAGGATCTTTCCGACTCATCAATTTATCATGCTGATATCCACCATAGGCCATAAATTTATCATGCTGATATCCACCGTAGGCCATAAATTTATCATGCTGATATCCTTCATAGATCATACATTTATCATGTGGATATTTTTATTATTTTCATATATATATTTTATATCGTGTAGATACTTCATAAATTTATCATAATGATATCCTCCATGGGTCATAAATTTATTATACTGATATCCTTCACAGGCCATCAATTTATCATGATGATTTCTGATAGCTTTCTATTCGTCTTCATTTGATTTAATAAAATGATCCCATAAATTCTACAGTAAAACCCATAGTATTTGTGTACTTTTCGATCGACAACTAAAAGGTTTTTAAATAGTTGGAAATATATAATTGCTTTTAAATACCAGGCACTTTAATATGATGCATTTCTACACTGGAATGTCAGACATAATCGAGGATTCAATGTTACTCAAGATGATTCATGGCGTTGGGAAAAATGTTACTATAAACTTGCTTTTTTTCGAATGCATTTTAAATAATGTTCCTAGAGGTGGCGTCTGTTACGAGGTTCATACCTTACTTCTAAATACAATTTAAGGGCCTTACCTACTCAATTTATCATGCTGCTCTCCTCTAATATATCAGACACGATATCCTCCATGGGGCCTGAATGGGCGAGTGTCTAGCGCTCTGGAGCTGCAGGAGTACCATGGATGTTTGTAGTGGTTCGTAATCCACTTTAACCGTAGGTCCCCATATAATATGACTGTTGGGCGTACGGCTGACAAACCTACCCCGTAGTAACCAAAACATCTCCCTGTCACGAATTCTACTAGTAGGCAGAGTGACCTTGACCCACTATGGAGCTGATGATGATATTATCCTCAATAGGTCGTTAATTTATCATACTGATTTTCTGATAGCTTTGTATTCGTGTTACTTGATAGAATTTTAATTGTCCTCTGCAGATTGAAAAAAAATGACATAATATCCGACACATATGTCCAATGAAAATGTAGATAGTATGCAGCAGAACTCAAGTCCGAATACGTTAGTAGCATTCACTGCTTTTAGATACAAAAATAATAAATAACGGTTAACAGATTGTGCATAACATCTTGAAAGCTAATGCTTCTACCTTCAGTGGTTCATCCATGTATACATAATTGGAACACAAGCTTCCCCAACTCCAGCATATCCCACAACCGCACATACACTCAAGAGCCAAAACATTATGACCCCCTCCCCCTATTTCATTTTGTAATGAACTCGCTTGGATGACGTGGAAGGCACGTGATCAGGTGGAAGTGGTATTTAACTGGTATTAAGTAGTGTTATTAATCCATGCCAAGGCGGGTTGAAGCTGTGTTGGGCGCCAAAGGTGGGCCAACTCGTTATTGACAGTGGTCATAATGTTTTGGTTCTTGAGTGTATATAAAAATAACAAACGAAGGGGCCTCCTATGTCTCATTAGAACGAAGTGAAATAAATATATTAGTTGATTTTAATTGTGCTCATTGCAATGCGCATATTTAAGCCGATAACATTAACCAAATTTTATATAGATTGTCACTAAAGGTTCGCGAAGTTGAACCGTAGAATTAATTGTTTCAGAAAACTAGATGCAATGGTGTAAATTTGTTGAATAATGAAAACATGAGGGTGAAGTAATGAAATTATTGAATTAGCAGGTCAATCCTAATTTAGCAATTATTATATTAACATTAAATATTTCTAGAGTATACAAAATATACTTCTTCCAAATTGAGTTTTTTTATGTATTTAATGCATAAAATATCGTTATATTATTTTACATATATTCTTTATGCATTTATTTATTATTATTTATTTATTTTTGAGTTTTAAAAATATTTTTATACATTTTTTTGTCAATAATATAAAAAAAAAAGATCGATAATATCAGGACTGAATTTGCAAATTTCTGTTTCTTTCTTTAAAATAATTTTTTCCATCATTTCTTCAAAATAATTTTTTCCTTAAAATATTTCTTTATTTTGTTAACAAAAGTAAAATATTGGAATAGAAAAATACCATGGTGTTATTATTACTAATTTCAAATAATAAATAAAGTAAAAATGAAAAAAATATAATAATAAATTAATACAGCAAAATATAAAAAAAATGGGTAATAAGAATAAAATAAAATATCAATAAAAGAAACAATAAAACATAATGCAAATTTTCTTTTAAATATGTTTTTGTTTGAAGAACAGTATTGTTTTTCAGTTATCATAGTTGGATATCATAAAAATAGAATAAGTTTTCTCTAGCATAAATTATTTTTATTTGATCATACCATAGTTAAATAAACTGTTATATATTTGGCTACCTTCTAAGATTTGGTGTTGCAAAAAGTAATGGGAGTGAAAACATTTTGTGAAAAAGTTAAGCAAAAAATAAAAGTTATCAAAAATGAAGTTTCTGGCATATCATTAAATTAAAAGCTATTTCATCATTTCAGATAATGTCCTTGTCAAGGATTCTTATAAAACATTGTTTATCAATTTCAGTTTTCCTACAGTATAAGTAAACAATGAAATCGACGAAAACATTATCTTAATTTTCGTTTTATATGTTAAAAATTTAATAAGAACACAATATTTTGATAAAAATCATGCGCACCATAAAATAAACAGGATTGTTTCAATTTAAAATGTATATTCTAAAACTTTTAAAAAATATTTTCCTATAGGAACGATTTGTGTGATAAAAATTAAGGATAAAATAAAAGAAAAACTTCCATCGTTTCCTAAAATCAAAACACATAAATAGAAGACATTCTTTCAATATTCCACATTCACAACTTTTGAGACTAGAATTTTAATTAACAACATTTCAATGAGGAAATTACATTTTACACAACAAGAAAATCTGCACTATCCCGCGATTGGTAAATATTTATTTTCGAAGAATTAATAAATTTTCTACAACCAGGTGTCGCTTCCAGGATGTTGACTTCATTATTCGGCTCAAATCATTAAACTTTCGATTATCTCCTCAATGCCTTGGAGGTACGAGAAAGAAAGTATGTCGACAAAGCGATTTGCTAGGCTAGATTCGCACGGCATAAATCATTTTTGATTTGCTTACGAAGATATTTGCCGCCATTTTCAAAAAGAGTGTGTGGGATATGTGATACTCTGTATAATTAAGTTTCGAGGAAAAGATTATTGTTTGAACAACAAAACATGGCGACATTCTTAAATTTCATTTTCTTCCGTCACATAAATCTAGCATGCAACCTTAAAAATTTATTATTTATTGAGGCATAACAATGCATGAAATAATCTTTGGAAATGTATTGCATATAATAATAATAGGGAAATAAATAACTTAATAAATGAATAATGGAATAAATGTCTATAAAAATAATATGTGAAAGATGTAACGTACTAAAATGCGTAATAATGGAAAAAAAAATCAAGAAAAATATTGCAAATTGCAATGAATAATAAAATAAAATAACAAATTAATTTATACAGCAAGAAAATTAATAATAAAATAAATATAAAATAAAATAAGTAATAAAATTCAATGCCTGTTTCTTTTAAGTATTTAGTTGTTTAGAAAACGTTTTGTTAAGAATGAGAGGTATGTTTTGTTCTAAGGATTTGATCATCAAATTAAAACTTTATTTTATCACATTCAGATAATTTTTTTGTCAAAAATAATCTTTATTAAAACAAAATGTTTCTCAATTTCAGTTTTCCTACAACACAAACAGTAAAATTGATAAAACATTTTCTTCTTTTATTTTATGTTAAAACAATAATTTTATAACAAAGACCAGTAGTTAATAAAAATTGTTTTTTACCTACATCATAAAACAAACAGGATTGTCTCAATTTAAAATATATATCATAGCACTTTTGAAAATATTTTCCTATAGGAACATATAATTTGTGTGGTAAAAAAAAAACATTCTGGACTAAATAAAAAAAAACTTCCACCGTTTCCTAAAATCAAAAACATAAATAAAGACATTCTTTCAATATTCCGCTTTCGCAACTTTTTCAGACTTGAATTTTTAATTAACAACATTTCACGAGGAACTTTACATTTTGCACAATAAATCTGCACCATCCCTGCGATTGGTAAATATTTATTTTCGAAGACTTAATAAATTTTTCTACCTCAGGTGTCGCTTCGGGATATTGACTTCATTATCCGGTTGAAATCATTAAATTTTCGATTATCTCCTCAATGACTCAGGTACCAGAAGAAAGTTTGTCGACAAAGCGATTTGCTAAAGAGTGTAAGTTCTTCCAGTAATCATTTTTAGTTGCTTACGAAAGATATTTGCCGCCATTTTCTTAGAATGTGTGGGATATGTGATAGTCTGTATAATTAGTTTCCAGAAAAATGATTGTGTTTGAACAACAAAACATGGCGACGCTTCAATTTCATTCTTCTTGTCCTTCGAAATCTATGATGCCTCCTTAGGTCTTTATTATTTATTGATGCGCAACAATATATAGAAATAATCTTTTTGGAGAAAGTAACACAATAAACATTTTATACTACTCGTATCTCTTTATGAAGCTTAGTTGTACTATTTTTCAGAAAGAATGCAAGGATTGCTGTGCAGGGGAAGTGTCCAGACAAAACTGATAATCTTAGGAGTGTAAAATGACGGGACATTTTGCATTGAAAACAAAATGCATTTTACTTGAGAAAATGATCATTATTCATTGAAAAGAAAAGTATCGACTGTAATCTGTTTACTATTATTATGTAATTAGATATTACAAACTGATAACAAAAGATAGTACATTTAGCGAACGTATATTATCTTATGCCATCACATTTAAGTTAAAATAAAAACATACAAAAATAATATTAAGAAACATTTTTGAAAATAGAAAATTGTTTAATTTTATAAATTGCATATTAAAAATTTAATTATTAAAATTTGTGAATTATAGATATGTAGTATTTTTATTTGACTTAATTGGATGTGAGCAAAGTGTTTTTGCAGTAGTAGCACTGATGTGATGAAGTGATAAGGTATTAACATAAATGTTAATTTTAGTTGAAAGATTTAACCAAAGTGCATAGAATTTCTAAGATTTAACTAAAAATTTCTGGATTTTACATTCGTTTACAGAATTTTCGAGTTAAAAAGTGAAGATTTTGGCTCATATGTGAGTTTAAATCTTTTATTTCTGATCTCCAGATCATTTCCTTGTCTAAAAAGGAATTTTACAAAAAATTTTTTTCAATTTCAGTTTTTCCTACAGCGAAATAAACAATGAAATTGACGAAAACATTTCTTAATTTCTTGTTATTTATTAAAACAGTAGTTTATTAAGAAGATAGTAGCTTGATAAAAAAAAAAATTACCTACATCATAAAATAAACAGAATTGTTTTCATTTTAAAATATATATCATAACACTTTTTGAAAATTTTCCTCAGCAACATGTGATTTGTGTGGTATAAAGTTATTTTCAAGGATTAAAAATAAAAGAAGACTTCCATCGTTTCTTAAAATTAAAATAATTAATTGATCTTTTTATTATAGATGTTTGTCACTCGGCCATCATGCATCTTTATAATACTTATAGCTGATAAAGAATTGCGATTAAACAGTCAAATTAGCAGCATATTCTTAACCTATCCAGCAATACATCTAGTAATGAAATAAAATATGAATGAATGAAATAAATGTCTGTAATAATCGCATGTTACAGGATTTACTCAGCAAAAATATAAAACGTACTAAAAAAGCACATTAACGAAACAAATTTAAAGAATATTGTGCATCTAAATAAATAAAGTAAAAATGAAAACTTACTCCGCTTTGATTCCAGTTACTATTGTATAAATAAATTTAATAAATTACTTTATACAGCAAAACAAATAATAATAAAATAAAAAGAAAGAATAAAAACAATGCAAATTTCTTTTAAATAGATGTTTGTTTGAAGAACAGTTTGTTTTCAGTTATCGTATTGGATATCATAAAAAATAAATAAAAATTTTCTCTAGCATAAATTATTTTTTATCTAGCAATAATCTGTTATATTCTAACTTATTTGATCATAGCTACAAAATAATGTTATAATAATATTTATAATTCTGGTGTTGCAAAAAAATTGGGAGTGAAAGGTTTTTGTGGAAAATAGAAAAACAAAAAATTCTTTAGCTATAAAAAGTGAAGTTTCTGGCATATCATTAAATTAAAAGCTTTATTCATCTCCAAATATTGTCTTTGTCAAAAAAGAATTTTAAAAAACAGTGTTTATCAATTTCAGTTTTCCTACAGCATAAGTAAACAATGAAATGGACGAAAACATTTTTCCTAATTTCGTTTTGTTAAAAAATTTATTTAATAAGACAATATCTTGATAAAAATTATTTTTTTTTTTTTTTACAATAAAATAAACAGAATTGTTTCAATTCAAAATATATATCATAACACTTTTTGAAAATATTTTCCTATGGGATATATTTGGTGCTGTAAAAAAATTCAAGGATTAAATAAAAGAAAACCCATCGTTTCACCAAAATCAAAAACCTAAATAAAATACATTCTTTCAATATTACGCTTTCGCAACTTTTGAAACGTGAATTTTAATTAACAACATTTCACGAAGAAATTACATTTTTGCACAACAACAAAATCTTCACTAACCCTGCGTGATTGGTAAATATTTATTTTCGAAGAATTAATAAATTTTCTACCACCAGGGTGTCGCTTCAGGATGTTGACTTCATTATTCGGCTGAATTCATTAAACTTTCGATTATCTCCTCAATGCCTTGGAGGTACCAGAAAGAAAGTTTGTCGACAAAGCGATTTGCTAAGGTAAGATTCTTGCAGTAATCATTTTTTAGTTGCTTACGAAAGATACTTGCCGCCATTTTCGTAGAATGCGTGATATGTGATAGTCTGTATAATTAAGTTTCGAGGAAAAAAAAGATTGTGTTTGGACAACAAAACATGGCGACACTTTAATTTCATTTTCTTCTCTCCTGCGAAATCTATCATGCCTCCCTTAAGTCTTTATTATTTATTGGTGCGCAACAATATGTGGAAATAATCTTTTGGAAAAGTTACACAAATAAAAATTTTAGAATTACTCGTATCTCTTTGAAAACTGGTTACATTTCAATAAAGAATGCAAGTTGCTGTGAAAGGATGTGTCAAGAAAACTGATAATGTAAATTTTAAGGGATATTTTTCTTGAAAACAATATATATTTTAATTGAAAATGTTCATTATTCTCCTGAAAAATATTGACATGATTTGTTTACTATTATTGTAATAGTTAGATATGGTTTGGTTTAAATATCGTTCTACGGTCATTCAATGCCAATGTTGGGTTAATTAGATCGGAATCTACAGTTTAAAGTGGATGCCGAACCCCTAAGAAACATCCGTGGTAGCACCGCATCTCGAGACCGAAATAAGGTACAAAATTACTGCCACCGAGCACATGAGCTCTAGTCACTAGGCGATCCTGCACCTTTTTATAATACATTTAGCTGATAAAAAAATTGGGATGAATTAGCCAAATTAGCAGCAAATTTCTTGTTATGAGTAATGCATCTAGGAAATCAAAGATAAAGAATCTAGAATATGAACGAAAAATAATGAAATAAATGAATCAAATAATGAATAAGATATTGAAATGAATGAACTCAATAATTTACTGAAAAAAATGTCTAAAATAATCTTACGTTAAAAATATACTGAGGAAAAAAAAATGTTAATTTTACTAAAATGCGATAAAATGAAGCAAAATTTAAAAAATATTTGTTAAATTGCAATAAATAAATGAATAAAGTAAAAATGATTATATAAAATAATAAATTACTTTATACTGCCAAAAATTATTTTAAAATTAAATTAAAATAATACTACATAAATAAAAAATATATTATTAAAATAAAAAATAAATCAACGAATATTTCTTTAAATGTGATTACTGGAAGAACAGTTTTATTTTCAGTTGTCATATTTGGGTATCATAAAATAGAAATAAGTTTTCTATAGCATAAATTATATTTAAATAATCTGTTAAATTAATATTTGGACAATTTCTAAATTTTAGTGTTACAAAAAATAGTAGTTTAAAAGTTTTAAAGTAAATTTAATAAAATATTTTTAAAAATATAAAAAGTGAAGTTTCTGGCATATCATCAAATTAAATCTTGTTTCCTTATCTCCAGATAAAAACCTTTCCTTGTCAAAAAAGGATTTTTACAAAACAAAGAGTTTATCAATTTTAGTTTTTCCTAAACATAAAAACAATGAAAATGACAAAAATATTTTCCTAATTTATTGTTGTTGTTGTTAAAACAGTAATTCAATAAGTAGATAGTAGATTGACAAAAATTTTTTTTAAGGACCATAAAATAAACAGGATTTCATCAATTTAAACTAGATGCATTTTTTGAAAATATTTTCCTCAAACATGTGATTTGGGTGGAAATTTTTTTTTCAAGTAAAAAAAAAAGACAACTTCGTTTCTCAAAATCAAAAACATAAATCCTTTTCCGCTTTCGCAAGTTTTGAAACGTGAATTTTTAATTAACATCATTTCACGAGGAAATTACATTTTTGCACAACAACAAAATCTGTAGCTTCCCTGCGATTGGTAAATATTTATTTTCGAAGACTTAATAAACTTTATACCACCAGGTGTCGCTTCAGGATGTTGACTTCATTATTCGGCTGAAATCATTAAACTTTTTCGATTATCTCCTCAATGCCTCGGAGGTACCAGAAAGAAACTGTGTCGAAAGCGATTTGCTAAAGGCAATATTCTTGCAGTAATAATTTTTAGTTGCTTACGAAAGATATTTGCCGCCATTTTTCTTAGAATGTGTGGGATATATGATAGTGTGTATAATTAAGTTTCGTGGAAAAAGATTGTGTTGAAATATAAAACAAGGCGACACTTCAATTTCATTTTCTTCTGTCCTGCGAAATATAGCATGCCTCCTTTAAGTCTTTATTATTTATTGATGCGTAACAATATATAGAAATAATCTTTTGGAAATGTAACACAAATGTAACACAAAAATATATTTTAATTGAATATGATTATTATTCATTGAAAGGTATTGACACGACTTATTGTTATAGTTAGATATGGTTTGGTTTGTCGTCCTGCCGTTATTTTTATGCAAATTTTGGGCTAATTAGACAGGATATCTACTGTTTAAAGTGGATTCCGTACCTCTACTAACATCTATGGCACTGGCAGGACTCGAACCGGAAACTTGTGGCACTGCGCGCTTGAGCGCTTGTCACTCAGTCATCACGCACCTTTTATAATGCTTACAGTAGACAATAAAAATTGCGATGATTGAACCAAATTAGCAGTATAATCTTAATGCATATAGGTAATCAAAGATAAATGATATAAGAATATGGATGAAAGATAATGGTATAAATAATGTAAATAAATAAGATATTGAATTAAATAATAAATAATGACTAACATAATGAAATAAATGCCCATAAAAAATAGTTTGCTAAAGATTTACTGAGGAAAAAAACGTATGAAAATGCGTAATAATAAAACAATATTTAAAAAAAAAAAAATTTCAGATTGCAATAAATAAATAAATAAATAAAATAACAAATTACATTATAGAGCAAAAAATAATAATAATAATATATAAAACAAAAAAAATAATAAAAATCAATGCACATTTCTTTACGTATTTGTTTGTGTGAAAAATGTTTTTTTTAGGCTGTTAGGTTTGTTAATTTTAGTGATTTATTTTGTTGTCAGTTGTCATATTTGGATATCATGAAATAAAAATAAATTTTCTCTCTAGCTTAACAAATCAATTAAAAATATATTTTGTAAGTTTTGGTGTTACAAAGGTAAAAAAAAATGAGTTGAAAAATTATTTAAGAAATAAATAAACAATCTTTAAAGCTGTAAAAGTGAAGTTTCTGACATATCATCAAATTAAAAGTTCATTATCTCCAGATATTTTACTTGTGAAGAAAAAAATTTTTACAAACAAAGTTTCTCAATTTCAGCTTTCATATTACATAAACAATGAAATTGACGGAAAATATTCTTAATTCTTTTTAATGTTAAAAATGTAATTTAATACGAAGAAAGTAGCTTGATAAAAATAATTTTTTTACATACACCATAAAGTAAACAGAATTGTTTCAATTTAAAATATATAAATTAACACTTTTTGAAAATGTTTCCTGTAGTAGCATGTTATATGTGCGGTAAAAAAAATCAGGATAAAATAAAAGAAAACTTCTATCGTTTCCTAAAATCAGAAACATATACAAAAACATTCTTTCAATATTCCGCTTTCGGAACTTTTGAGACGTGAATTTTTAATTAACAACATTTCACAAGGAAATTACATTTTTGCTCGACAACAAAATCTGCAGCATCCCTGCGATTGGTAAATATTTATTTTGGGGAGACTTAATAAACTTTCTACCACCAGGTGTCGCTTCGGGATGTTGACTTCATTATTCGGCTGAAATCATTAAACTTTCGATTATCTCCTCAATGCCTTGGAGGTACCGGAAAGAAACTTTGTCGACAAAGCGATTTGCTAAGGTAAGGTCCTTGCAGTAATCATTTTTAGTTGCTTACGAAGATACTTGCCGCCATTTTTCGTAGAATGGGTGTAATATGTTACAGTCTGTGTTATTAAGTTTCGAGGAAAAAAGATTGTGTTTGGACAACAAGACATGACGATGCTTCAATTTCACCTTTCTTCTGTCCTGCGAAATGTAGCATGCCTCCTTTAAGTCTTTATTATTTATTGGTGTGTAACAATATATAGAAATAATCTTTTGGAAGTAACACAAATAAACATTTGAGAATTGCTCGTATTTCTTTGAAAACTGGTTACATTTCAAGAAGTATGCGAGTTGTTGTTCAAAAGGGAAGTTTCAGACAAAACTGATAATAATAGGAATGTAAAATTTAGGGGATATTTTCTTTGAAAATAAAATATATTTTTATATTAAAAATATAATTGAAATAAAATTTATTAAAATATAATTGAAAATAATCATTATTCACTAAATAGTATTGACTGCAATTTTTTTGTACTAATATTGTAATAGTTTGATATGGCTAACTGTTGATAAAAGAAGACAATGAGTCTAAATAATTTATTATGCCATCACATTTCAGTTATAATAAAGACATACAAATAATTCTAGGAAATAAATTCTGAAAAATTAGAAAATTGTTTATTTTTTTAATTGACATTTTGAATTAATTTATTTATCTGACCGTGAACGAATGTTCGGTTTTGGTTGTGAACGAATATTTTGCAATTATAGCACAGATGTGATGAAGTGATAAAATTATTAAAATAAATATAAATTTTGGCTAAAAAGACTTAACCGAATTTATAGGAATTTCTAAGATTTAACTAAAAACAAATTCTTCATTTTTATATTAATTCTACAATTTTTTGTGAGCTAAAAATTTAAGAATTTGGCATATCCTCAAATGAAATCTTTATTTCATCATCTCTAAACATTTTCCTTGAAAAATAAAGTTTTTATAAAACAAAGTATTTATCAATTTCAGTGTTCCTACGACATAAACAATGAAATTGATAAAAACATTTTCTAAATTCCTTTTTTTTCATGTTAAAACAGTAATTTAATAAGAAGATAGTAGCTTGATAAAAATAGTTTGTTTTACCTACTTCATAAAGTAAACAAAACTGTTTCAATTTTAAGATATACATCATAATACTTTTGAAAATGTTTTCCTACAGGAACATGTGATGTATGTGGTAAAAAAATTTTTTTCAAAGGATTAAATAAAAAGAAAACTTCCATCGTTTCCCAAAACCAAAAACATAAATAAAAGACATTCTTTCAATATTCCGCTTTCGCGACTTGTGAGACGTGAATTTTAATTAACAACATTTCACGAGGAAATTACATTTTTGCACAACAACAAAATCTGCACCATCCCTGCGATTGGTAAATATTTATTTTCAAAGACTTAATAAACTTTATACCACCAGGTGTCGCTTCAGGATGTTGACTTCATTATTCGGCTGGAATCATTAAACTTTCGATTATCTCCTCAATGCCTTGGAGGTACCAGAAAGAAAGTTTGTCGACAAAGCAATTTGCTAAGGTGTAAGGTTCTTGCAGTAATCATTTTTTAGTTGCTTACGAAAGATATTTGCCGCCATTTTTTCAAAGAGTGTGTGGGATATGTGATAGTCTGTATAATTAAGTTGAGGGAAAAAGATTGTGTTTGAACAACAAAACATGACGACATTTTAATTTCATTTTTCTTCTGTCGTGCGAAATCTAGCCTACGTCCTTTAAGACTTTCAGATTTACTGATACGTAACAATTTATAGAAATAATCTTTTTTTGTAAAGTTACCCAAATAAACATTTTAGAGTTACTCGTATCTCTTTGAAAACTTGTTACATTTCTGAAAGAATGCAAGTTGCTGTGAAAGGAAGTGCCAGACAAAACTGATAATAATATGAAAACTTAGACAAAACTCATGTTAGTAAATTTTAAGAGATATTTTCTTGAAAACAAAATATATTTTAATTGAAAATGATTATTATTCGTTGAAATGTATCGACTATGATTTGTTTATATTATTGCAATAGTTAGATATGGTTTGGATTGTTGTTCTACTGTCATTTTATGCACTTTTTGTGATAATTAGACTAGGACCTACATTTTTGCGTGGATTCGACTCCTCTAACAAAAATCCATGCCACTTCCAGTATTGGAATCTGAAGCCTGAGCTAATAATGGCCAGAGCGCTTACCAATTGGGCATCAAGTGGAAGTTAGATATGGAAACTGATGGTAAAAGATGACAATGTATGCATGATCTATGCCTGATCGATAGTCACTCGGCCATCAGACAGCTTTATAGTATTTATAGCTGATAAAAAATTGGGATAAATCAGCCAAATTAGCAGCATATTCTTAATCTAGGAGCAATGCATCAAGGTAAACAAAAATAAATGAAATAGAATATGAATGAAAGATAATGAGATAAATAATGAATAAATGCATAAGATAAAAGAAATAAATAATATAATATATAATAATCGTATGTTAAAAAAAAAAAAAAAAAAAGTACTAAAATGCGCATTTACGAAACAAATTAAAAAAATATTACAAATTGCAATAAATAAATTAAGAATGAAAATTGATCCGTTATGATTTCAGTTATTTATTATTTTGTAAATAAATGACTTTTACACAGCAAAAAATAATAATAATAAAATAAATTAAACAGTACGAAACAATGCATATTTCATTTAAATATTTGCTGCAAGAACAATTTCGTTTTCAAGTTGTCATATTTGGATATCATAAAATATAAACAAGTTTTGTCTAGCATAAATTATTTTTAAATAATCTCTTAAAAAATAATATTTGGGCAACAAAAAATGGTTTGGCGTTACAAAAATAATAGGAATGTAAAAGTTTTGTTAGGAAAAAAAAAAAAAAAATAATGCTAAAAAAAAGTGAATCTTCTGGCATATCATTAAATTAAATCTTTATTTTATCCTCTAAGATATTTTTCTTTATCAAAAAAAGATTTTGTTAAACAAAGTGCTTATCAATTTCAGTTTTCCTACAACATAAACAAGGAAACTGATGAAAACATTTTCTTAATTTCTTTTTTTATGTTAAAGCAGTAATTTTTATAAGAAGACAGAATCTTGATAAAAATTATTTTTTTATGTACCATAAAATAAACAGGATTGTTTTTCAATTTAAACTATATTATAACACTTTTTGAAAATATTTTCCTCTAGTAACATGTGATTTGTGTGGAAATTTTTTTTTTTTCAAAGGGTTAAATAAAAGAAAACTTCCATCGTTTCCCCAAAACAAAAACATAAATAAAAGACATTCCTTCAATATTCCGCTTTCTCAACTTTTGAGACGTGAATTTTAATTAACAACATTTCACGATGAAATTACATTTTTTTTGCTCGACAACAAAATCTGCAGCATCCCTGCGATTGATAAATATTTATTTTTGGGAGACTTAATAAACTTTATACCACCAGGTGTCGCTTCGGGATGTTGACTTCATTATTCGGCTGAAATCATTAAACTTTCGATTATCTCCTCAATGTCTTGGAGGTACCAGAAAGAAACTTTGTCGACAAAGCGATTTGCTAAGGTAAAGGTTCTTGCAGTAATCATTTTTATTTGCCCCGAAAGATATTTGCCGCCATTTTTCGTAGAATGTGTGGATATGTGACAGTCTGTGTAATTAAGTTTCGAGGAAAAAGATTGTGTTTGGAGAACAAGACATGGCGATGCTTCATTTTCATTTTCTTCTGTCCTGCGAAATGTAGCATGCCTCCTTTAAGTCTTTATTATTTATTGGTGCGTAACAATATATAGAAATAATCTTTTTTGAAGTAACACAAATAAACATTTTAGAATTGCTCGTATTTCTTTGAAAACTGGTTACATTTCAAGAAGTATGCGAGTTGTTGTTCAGGGAAGTTTCAGACAAAACTGATAATAATAGGAATGTAAAATTTAGGGGATACTTTTCTTTGAAAATAAAATATATTTTAATTGAAAATAATCATTATTAACTAAATAGTATTGACTACAATTTTTGTACTAATATTGTAATAGTTTGATATGGCTAACTGTGGATAAAAGATGACAATGAGTCGAAATAATTTATTATGCCATCACATTTCAGTTATAATAAAGACATACAAATAATTCTAGGAAATAAATTCTGAAAATTAGAAAATTGTTTAATTTTATTAATTGACATTTTTAAATAATTTATTTATCTGACCGTGAACGAATGTTTGATTTTTGGTTGTGAACGAATGTTTTGCAATTATAGCACAGATGTGATGAAGTGATAAAATTATTAAAATAAATATAAATTTTGGATGAAAGATTTAACCGAATTTATAGGAATTTCTAAGATATAACTAAAACAAATTTTTCATTTTTTACATTACTTTACAGATTTTTGTGAGCTAAAATTGAAGAATTTGGCATATCCTCAAATGAAATCTTTATTTCATCATCTCTAAATATTTTCCTTGTAAAAAAAAAGATTTTTATAAAACAAAGTATTTATCAATTTCAGTGTTCCTACAACATAAACAATGAAATTGATGAAAAACATTTTCTTAATTCCTTTTCTTCATGTTAAAACAGTAATTTAATCAGAAGATAGTAGCTTGATAAAAATAGTTTGTTTTTACCTACTTCATAAAGTAAACAAAACTGTTTCAATTTAAGATATACATCATAATACTTTTTGAAAATGTTTATCTACAGGAACATGTGATGTATGTGGTAAAAAAAATTTTTTTCAAGGATTAAATAAAAGAAAACTTCCATCGCTTCCCAAAAACAAAAACATAAATAAAAGACATTCTTTCAATATTCCGCTTTCGCGACTTGTGAGACGTGAATTTTAATTAACAACATTTCAAGACCAGATTACATTTTTGCACAACAACAAAATCTGCAGCATCCCTGCGATTAGTAAATATTTATTTTCGAAGACTTAATAAACTTTATACCACCAGGTGTCGCTTCAGGATGTTGACTTCATTATTCGGCTGGAATCATTAAACTTTCGATTATCTCCTCAATGCCTTGGAGGTACCAGAAAGAAAGTTTGTCGACAAAGCGATTTGCTAAGGTAAGGTTCTTGCAGTAATCATTTTTTAGTTGCTTACGAAAGATATTTGCCGCCATTTTTCAAAGAGTGTGTGGGATATGTGATAGTCTGTATAATTAAGTTGAGGGAAAAAAAGATTGTGTTTGAACAACAAAACATGACGACATTTTAATTTCATTTTTCTTCTGTCGTGCGAAATCTAGCCTACGTCCTTTAAGACTTTCAGATTTACTGATGCGTAACAATTTATAGAAATAATCTTTTTGTAAAGTTACCCAAATAAACGTTTTAGAGTTACTCGTATCTCTTTGAAAACTTGTTACATTTCAGAAATAATGCAAGTTGCTGTGAAAGGAAGTGCCAGACAAAACTGATAATAATATGAAAACTTAGACAAAACTCATGGTAGTAAATTTTAAGGGATATTTTTCTTGAAAACAAAATATATTTTAATTGAAAATGATTATTATTCGTTGAAATGTATTGGCTATGATTTGTTAACTACTATTGCAATAGTTAGATATGGTTTGGATTGTTGTTCTACTGTCATTTTATGCACTTTTTGTGATAATTAGACTAGTACCTACATTTTTGCGTGGATTCCGACTCCCTAACAAAAATCCATGCCACTTCCAGTATTGGAATCTGAAGCCTGAGCTAATAATGGCCAGAGCGCTAACCAATTGGGCATCAAGTCGAAGTTAGATATGGAAACTGATGGTAAAAGATGACAATGTATGCATGATCTATGCCTGAGCGATAGTCACTCGGCCATCAGACAGCTTTATAGTATTTATAGCTGATAAAAAATTGGGATAAATCAGCCAAATTAGCAGCATATTCTTAATCTATGAGCAATGCATCAAGGTAAACAAAAATAAATGAAATAGGAATATGAATGAAAGATAATGAGATAAATAATGAATAAATGTATAAGATAAAGAAATAAATAATATAATCTATAATAATCGTATGTAAAAAAAAACGTACTAAAATGCGCATTTACGAAGCAAATTTAAAAAAATATTACAAATTGCAATAAATAAATTAAGAATGAAAATTGATCCGTTATGATTTCTGTTATTTATTATTTTGTAAATAAGTGACTTTACACAGCAAAAAAATAATAATAATAAAATAAATTAAACAGTACGAAACAATGCATATTTCATTTAAATATTTGCTTGCTGCAAGAACAATTTTGTTTCAAGTTGTCATATTTGGATATCATAAAATATAAACAAAAGTTTTCTCTCTAGCATAAATTATTTTTAAATAATCTCTTAAAATATTATTTGGGCAACAAAAAAATGGTTTTGGTGTTACAAAAATAATAGGAATGTAAAAGTTTTGTGAGGAAAATAAAAAAAAATAATGCTTAAAAAAGTGAATCTTCTGGCATATCATTAAATTAAATCTTTATTTTATCCTCTAAGATATTTTCCTTATCAAAAAAGATTTTTGTTAAACAAAGTGCTTATCAATTTCAGTTTTCCTACAACATAAACAATGAAACTGATGAAAACATTTTCTTAATTTCTTTTTATGTTAAAGCAGTAATTTTATAAGAAGACAGTATCTCGATAAAAATTATTTTTTTTATGTACATCATAAAATAAACAGGATTGTTTCAATTTAAACTATATTATAACACTTTTTGAAAATATTTTCCCTCTAGCAACATGCGATTTGTGTGCAAAATTTTTTTCAAGGGTTAAATAAAAGAAAACTTCCATCGTTTCCCAAAAATAAAAACATAAAAAAAGACATTCCATCAATATTCCGCTTTCGTAACTTTTTGAGACGTGAATTTTAATTAACAACATTTCACGATGAAATTACATTTTTGCACAACAACAAAATCTGCAGCATCCCTGCGATTGGTAAATATTTATTTTCGAAGACTTAATAAACTTTGTACCACCAGGTGTCGCTTCAGGATGTTGACTTCATTATTCGGCTGAAATCATTAAACTTTCGATTATCTCCCCAATGCCTTGGAGGCACCAGAAAGAAAGTTTGTCGACAAAGCGATTTGCTACGGTAAGGTTCTTGCAGGAATCATTTTTTAGTTGCATACGAAAGATATTTGCCGCCATTTTTCGTAGAATGCGTGGGATATGTGATAGTCTGTGTAATTAAATTTCGAGGAAAAAGATTTATGTGTGGACAACAAAACACAGCGACACTTCAATTTCTGTTTTTCTTTGTCCTGCGAAATCTAGCATGCCTCCTTTAAGTCTTTTTATTTATTGATGTGTAACAGTGCACAGTAGTAATCTGTTTGAAAATAACACAAATAAAAATTAAAAAATTACTCGAATCACTTTTAAATCTAGTTATATTTCAGAAAGAATGCAGGTAGTTTTGCAGGGAACTTTCAGACAAAACTGATAATCTTATGAAGTGTAAAAATTAAGGGACATTTTCCTTGAAAAAAATATTTTAATTGAAAATTATCATTATTCATTGAAAAGTATTGACTATAATTTGTTTACTATTATTTTAATAGTTAGATATGCTTTGGCCTGGCGCTCTACTGTCTTTTTTACACACTTTGGTCTAATTAGACTGAGACCTTCAGTTTAGCGTGGATTCCAAATCCTTAACAAACATCCATGCCACCGCCAGTATTCGAACCTGAAGGCTATGGTAATAACGGACAGAGCGCTAGCTAATTGTCCATCAAGCCGCAGTTACATATGGGCAACTGATGATAAAAGATGATAATGTATCGAGTGTAAACCTGTGGAACCTATGCATGAATGCTAATAACAAGGCCATGAGTCTCCTTATAATATTTATAGCTGATAAAGAATCGCGATAAATCAGCCAAATTAGCAGCATATTTTTAACATATGGGCAATGCATCTAGTACAGTCTAGTCTTTATTATTTATTGATGCGTAACAATATACAGAAATAATCTTTTTGGTAAAGTAACATAAATAAAAATATTAGAATTACTCGTATCTCTTTTGAAAACTGGTTACATTTCAGAAAGAATGCAAATTGCCGTGAAAGGAAGTGTCAGTCAAAACTGATAATAATATGAAATGTCAGGCAAAACTGATAATAGTAAATTTTAAGAGATAGTTTTCTTGGAAACAAAATATATGTTAATAGAATATGATTATTATTCTTTGAAAAGTACTAACTATGGTTTGCTAACTATTATTGTAATAGTTAGATATGGTTTGGTTTTCCGTTTTACTGTCTTTTAATGCACATTTTTGGCTAATTAGACCAAGATCTGACAAACATCCATGCCACCACCTTGATTCAAACTTGAAGCATAAGCTTTGGTTTGTCACTCTACGGTCATTTTCTGCACACTTTATGCTAATTATACCGGGACCTATAGTTTAACATGGATTCCAAACCACTAACATTCATGCCACCGCCAGTATTCGAACCTGAAGCCTGTGATAATAACGGCCAGAGTGCTAACCAATTTGCCATCATTGCCGTAGTTAGATATGGCAAATTGATGATAAAAGATGGCAATGTATCCACTGTAAACGTGCAGCACCTATGAATGAGCGCTAGTCACTCCGTCATCATGCACCTTATAATAGTTATAGCTGATAAAAATTTGGATGAATCATCCAAATTAGCAGCTTCTTTTTTAACCTATGGACAATGCATGTAATCAAAGATAAATGAAATAAGAATATAAATGAAATATAATAAAATAAATAATGAATAAATAAATTAGATAATGGAATAAGTGTCTATAATAATCGTATGCTAAGGATTTACTGAAGAAAAAGATAAAACGTACTAAAATGCGTAATAATGAAGCAAAGTTAAAAAATATATATATCCATTACAAATCTTATTAAATAAATAATTAAAGTAAAAATAAAATTGCTCCGTGAGGACTCCAGTTATTTATTATTTTATAATTAACATAATATATTATTATTATTTTGTTATTTAAAAATTCTTAAATTATTATTTATTTATTGTTAATTAAATAATTATTATTATTTATAAAATATTAAATTAGTATTGTTCCATCAGGACTCATTTATTATTTTATAGTGTACAAAATAATAATGAAATAAAAATATAAAAATTTTCTTTTAAATATTCTTTGCTTGAAGAACAGTTTTATTTTCAGTTGTCGTATTTGGATATCATAAAATAGAAATAAGTTTTCTCTAGCATAAATTATTTTTAAATAATCTATTAAAATAATATTTGGGTACCTTCTAAGTTTTAGTGTTACAAAAAATAATAGGTGTGAAAAAGTTTTGTGGGGAGATAAAAAAAACAATTTTTAAAGCTATAAATAGCGAAGTTTCTGGCATAACATGAATTTCTACAAAACAAAGTATTTCTCAATTTCAGTTTTTCTACAACATAAACAATGAACTTGATGAAAACATTTTCCTAATTTTTTTGTTGTTGTTGTTACAACATTAAGAAGACAGTAGCTTGATAAAATAGAAGATTTTCATCTACATCACAAAATAAACAGAATTGTTTGAATTTAAAATATATATAATTAAAAACGTTTTGAAAATATTTTCCTAAGATTTGTGTGGTAAAATTTTTCATGGGTTAAATAAAAGAAAACATAAATAAAAGACAAAAACATAAATAAAAGACATTCTTTTTCAATATTCCGCTTTCGCAACTTTTGGGGCGTGAATTTTAATTAACAACATTTCACGAGGAAATTACATTTTTGCACAACAACAAAATCTGCATTATCCCTGCGATTTGGTAAATATTTATTTTCGAAGACTTAATAAAGTTTCTACCACCAGGTGTCGCTTCGGGATGTTGACTTCGTTATTCGGCTGAAATAATTAAACTTTCGATTATCTCCTCAATGACTTGGAGGTACCAGAAAGAAAGTTTGTCGACAAAGCGATTTGCTAAGGTAAGGTTCTTGCAGTAATCATTTTTTAGTTGCTTACGAAAGATATTTGCCACCATTTTTTATAGAATGTGTGGGATATGTGACAGTCTGTATAATTAAGTTTCGGGAAAAAGATTGTGTTTGAACAACAAAACATGGCGACACTTCAATTTCATTTTTCTTCTGTCCTGCAAAATCTAGCATGCCTCCTTCAAGTCGTAACAGTGGTTAGAAATAATCTTTTGGAAAACAACACAAAAACATTTTAAAATTATTCGTATCTGTTAGAAAACTGGTTATATTTCAGAAAGAATGCAAGTTGTTGTGAAAGGAAGTGGCAGACAAAACTGATAATAATATGAAGTGTAAAATTTAAGGGACATTTTTCTTGCTAATAAAATATATTTTAATTGAAAATGATCATTATTCGCTGATAAGTATTATTGTAATTTGTTTACTATTATTCTAATAATTAGATATGGCAAACTGATAACAAAGGACGACAATGTATCGAATATTTTTTTTTTCCTTATGCCATCACATTTCATAATAAAAACATACAAATAATGTTAGGAAATATTTTTTTTGAAAATAAGAAAACCGATTAATTTTATTAATTGGCAATAATTTATTTATTTGACTTCATTGGTTGTGATCGAATGTTTTGCAATTTTAGCACTGATGTGATGAAATGATAAAATTATTAACTTAAATGTAAATTTTAGTTGAAAAATTTAACCAAAGTTATAGGAATTTCTAAGATTTAACTAAAATAAAATCTGTATTTTACATTCTTTAAAACATTTTTGTGAGTTAAAATGTGAAGATTTTGGCATATCATCAAATTAAATATTTATTTCACCATCTCCAGATATTTTCCTTTATCAAAAAGGATTTTTACAAAACACAGTGTTTATCAATTTCAGTTTTCCTACAGCATACACAATGAATTTCATGAAAACATTTTCTTAATTTTTTTTTCTTATGTTAAAACAGTAATTTAATAAGAAGCCAGTATCCGGATAAAAAATTAGTTTTTACATGCACCATAAAATAAACAGAATTGTTTCAATTTAAAGTATATATCATAAAAATTTTTGAAAATATTTTCCATGTAGAAACACATGATTTGTGTGGTAAAAAAATTCAGTGTTAAATAAAAAAAAATATCCCATCGTTTCTCAAAAGCAAAAACATAAATAAAAGACATTCTTTCAATATTCCGCTTTCGCAACTTGTGAGACGTGAATTTTAATTAACAACATTTCACAAGGAAATTACATTTTTGCACAACAACAAAATCTGCACCATCCCTGCGATTGGTAAATATTTATTCTCGACGACTTAATAAACTTTCTGCCACCAGGTGTCGCTTCAGGATGTTGACTTCATTATTCGGCTGAAATCATTAAACTTTCGATTATCTCCTCAATGCCTTGGAGGTACCAGAAAGAAAGTTTGTCGACAAAGCGATTTGCTAAGGTAAGGTTCTTGCAGTAATCATTTTTTAGTTGCTTACGAAAGATATTTGCCACCATTTTTCATAGAATGTGTGGGATATGTGATAGTCTGTATAATTAAGTTTCGAGGAAAAAGATTGTGATTGAACAACAAAACATGGCGACGCTTCAATTTCATTTTTCTTCTTGTCCTGAGAAATCTAGCATGCCTCCTTTAAGTCTCTATTATTTACTTATACGTAAGAATATATAGAAATAATCTTTTGGAGAAGTAACACAAATAAATATTTTAAAACTACTCGTATCTCTTTGAAAACTGTGTACCTTTTTAGAAATAATGCAAGTTGTTGTGCAGGGAAGTTCCAGACAAAACTGATAATCTTAGAGTGTAAAATTTACGGGATATTTTCATTGAAAATAAAATCTATTTACTTGAAAATGATCATTATTCATTGAAAAGTATCGACTGTAATTTGTTTACTATTATTGTAATAATTAGATATGACAAACTGATAACAAAAGATGTATCAAAAATTTTTTTTTCTTATGCCATCACATTAAGTTATTATAAAAGCATGAAAATAATGTTAAGCAATTTTCTTATTTTGAAAAAATATTTCCTAATTTTTTTAATTGGCATTTTGTAACAATTTAACAATTTGACTTCATTGGTTGTGTACAAATGTTTTGCAATAGTGGCATTGATGTGAAGATGTGATAAAATTATTAACATATTTGTGAAATTTAGTGAATGATTTAGCCAAAGTTATAGATTTTTTGTGAGTTTATTAACAGTCTTCCATATATTTAACCAGTTGTTTTAATGTTTCAATATATGCCTTTATTTTTAAAGTATGTTTATTATTTTAAATGTATTTAAAAATACTTTTTTTTTTATTAATTGGGTTGGAATTTTATTTAATTAAAAAAATCATGTATTGAGAAATTAGCAAATTTAATTCTTTTACAATGGTATTAAAGTTTATTTTTATTCTATTTTATATTCTCTTAAGATAATGATTAAAAATTTACACAGATAAAACTTATGAGCTTTTTATAATACACAGTCCAGTCACATTAATATGACCACCTGGGGGAAAAGCCAGAATATACACTCTTGTATATTCTGGCTTTACAGATGGAGTGTGGAATGTGGTATTAAGTGGTATTTAAGTTTTATTATTGGAATTCAAGTTGATATACACTCCACTGCAATGGGCTGATACCTGCCTTTTGTAATTGATTATTTCACGTTGACGTCGAAAGTAAGTGGTTGTCATATTAATGTGACTGGACTAAAACTTTAAACTAAGTACTAAGAATGTACTTTACTAGTAGATGTGGCCTAGTAATCGTATACTTTAAACTAAGTTAATACACAATTAAATACTTTAATTTGTAAAAATTTGGGCACATTATAATATGGAGCGAATTTAGTGTTCTGATTACCAAATAATCATTTAGGTTATAATATAAAAACTAATCGATTGTTGACGAATCAGCAGGTGCATCTAAAATATTCATACTCTTCGAAATACTCCTCCTTGATGCCACTAAAACGGTATACATGCAGCAAATTGGCGTATCCAGTGGTGCTCGCAGGGGAATATGCTGCATTGTATTGAACATTGTAGCTCCATAATTCACTTCCGGTGTGTCATCAAAAAGATTAGTACTATTCTTCCATCCTTCTCCTTGGAGGCACTAAGCGGTATTTATTTAGCAGATCTAGTGATGCTGTGCCGTCCTATTTTTCCCATGGTGCTCCAAGTGGAGTTTGCTCATTGTTCCGGCATTGTACCACGATAATTTGGGACTCAATTCCGGAGTGCCTCTAAAAGTTCATACACTTCTCCCATATCCTTGCTCGAAGCCACTAAAATGGCAATGTAGCAGTGTAAAGTTCCCATAGTGTTTCAGGAGTTTCACATTATATCGAACATTGTACCACCCTAATTTGGGACTCACTTCCGGAATGTTATCTAAAGAAATCGTTCTCTTCTCCCGTGCTCCTCCTTAGAGCTACTAAAACGCCATATAGGTAGCAGATTAGCATTTCCCATGGTGCTCCAGGTGGAGTTTGCTGTATTGTTACGACATTGTACCTCCATAATTTGGAACGGACTGCCACAATGGCACATAGGAGTAAGTACTCTTCCTGATTCTCCTTCTTGCAGCCAAATAGACATTACAATTTTCAGATTTACCGCGCCCACCCGCATATAGATATGAAAACATAGGTTCTTTTCGATTGTTGATTTCGAATTTCTCTTACCTTTCCAAAACCCTTTTCTAGTAAAGGAGCGAAAATACTACGAACGATCAAGATGCAACACTTTCGTTCTCAAAATTGTGATTGATATTTTCATTAACATCTTTTCAAAACACACCGTAGAGGAGTATCTCAGCTCTTAGACAAAGCGATGTGATTTAATAGTTGGGGATCCCAATACGCTGTTCACTTCCTTTTCAAAAATATAACATTAGAAATTGTTGAACAATGGACAATTACAATAGATGTTTAAGTTAGCTTAGAGCGCACATATTTTGCAGTTTCTTTTACATTAGAACAATATATAATTTGGTTTGTCGCTCTACGGAAATTTTTTTTTTGCATTCTTTGGGTTATTTAGAGTAGTGTCTACTGTTTAACCTTATTTGAACCTGAAGCCTTTAGTACCAAAGGCCAGAGCGCTAGCCAAGTGGCCATCAGGCTGCAGAACAATATGAAGAGTGAGAATAAGAGACAGTAAGGTTTTTTTTTTTATACTCTTTACAAATTGGAGAGCAAAGTATTTTTCAGAATTTTTTTAAATAAATATCATTCCAAAAACAAGAAAATCATTCTTTTTTAATGCATTATTGGCATGATTTTAATTAATTCATTTACGATCTTTCATTTGCTAGATGAAATTTCAAAACCGAGGTTTGAGCTGAAAGATTTTATGAACAAAAATATATATAACTGGTTGGGAGCACTTACTTTTCTGGTCGTGCATCCTCCTCCTGGTCTTCCTGATGAGGATGATGGCGATCCCCGTGAGCAGAATGACGAGCACCACGGCCGACAGAATGACCACCATCACCTGCGACGTCACTTGCCATCGACTGCCTCTAGGAAATACATGCGAATCAGGAAAATACACGCACACAAAGTTATTATAATATACACACATAATTGTATAACATTATAAACATTTTTCAAGGACATTATGTATTTTAAATGATAATTATGCATTTCTATTAACTTCAACCAACGGCCATACCATGCTGAATATATCGGTTCTCGTTAGATCACCGAAGTCAAGTATCATTGGGCGCTGTCAGTACTTGGGTGGGTGACCACCTGGGAACACCGCGTGCCGTTGGCATTCACACATTTGGGACCTGAATGGCCGAGTGTCTAGCGCTCTGCTGCTCGGCCCACAGGTTTCGGGTTCGAATCCCGGCGGTGCCATGGATGTTTTGTAGTGTTTCGGAATCCACTTTAAGCCGTAGGTCCCGGTCACCAATGACTGTAAGAGCGTCACGGAGCGAAAGTCATACTTCTACCTACGGGTGCTTCATCACAACAGAAGCTGCTTCCTTCCCCTTCAATCATGAGTACGTATGGGCTCGTGGGCTTGGCCAGCCAAGTGGGATAAGAAACAACAAACAAACACTATTAACTTCTAATGTCAACTAAAAATACAAAACATTCCATGTATGTGATGTTTAGAATGTTACACGACATCAGGATTTAGAAATATATAGGAGGAGGCAGCGTACACCTAAACGATTCGTAATCGCATAGCAACATTGTTGCTGATACTAATCCCCCTGGTGCAGGAAAGACTACGGCAGGTCTAAGAGACCCCATCGCAGGCGACTGGACCATGGCTAAGGGTAGCTTCAATTGAGAGATGAACCACAATTGCTGATGACTGACTAAACCTTAAGACAACTCTTATGATCATATTAGACCGAGACCCAAGTTAAGTGGATTCCCAACCGCTACAAACATCCATGGCACCTCCGGGACTCGACCCCGAAACCCGTGGTACCGAGCGCTAGCCACTCGGCCATTCAGGCCCCTGTTTATTAATATATGGGTATCAACAAATGTTAAATGATCAACAGTATCATAATTGACTTACTGATGCATATCGTTTTCACGAAATATACTTCAGATTCTACAGAAGAAAATAAAAGAGAATAGAATCTACTTGTAAATTCGTAGAATTACCCCTTCTAGAAATTCTGTATCTATTCCCTGCCAGAAAGACATTTCCGATTAAGTGTACGATTGATTATGCTGCGTGAAATCGAGTCAATCACCCAGAAGTTCGTAAAACAACCCTTACTAGAAATCCTGTCTTTAATCTTCCTAAAATTCCATAAAACAGTGTAAAAATCAAAACCCTTTATGTAACCATTATTGTGTATTTCGTGTCATCATGCGAGTCCATTTTAGCAGGCTCTAAGTAGTTAACCTAAGTAACTCTGGATATTAAGCTAACTACTAAAATATTGTTATTCTAGTTTTTTTTTCTACAATATCAGATAATATTTTTTTAATTAACATAATTCTAAAGTAATTAGGTATGAAATAAAACAAAACAAAAATCAATGTTGCGAAATCATTAATTTGTGTTGGTATAAATACCTGTATTATTTTGAATTAAAAGTTTTTATAAAAAATTAAATACATATAAACCTTTAATGAACCCTGTGGAGTTCAGGAAGAATGTTCAGTCGGCTTCGTAACACTCACCCCAGAGGAAGTATAGCTCAGACCTGAGCTCCCACTGAGAAACGTTTAGTTTATAATCACTCACCCCGAGAGGAAATATATTTAGCGTATTAGTTGACTTACAGAATTTCACCAGGAGACGAAGTATATTTCACGGACACTGCACATATCCGACATTAGGGTTTTGTATTAGAAATGGAGTCCTTCCACGAGTCTAATTATCTGTATTTAAATGTATTAAATAGTGTATGTCTCTAATTGTACGTGTGTCAATAAAGCTGTGAGCTCAAGCATCTCAACTGAACCCCACAGAGTTACAATCTGGTTGCCCAACCGGCACACTGCAGTTTTCATTTAAAATAATTGTACAATAATTATTATATTCTAGATGTTTTACCTTCGGCCAGAATTAAACACTCATTTGAAGATAATCTGCAATGAATATAATTTTATTAAACAAAATATTTAAAAATTGTTTTTCTCATGCAAAACGATGTTTCGATGCAAAATTATAATATAAGAATTTAAGATTGAAAAATAATTTTTAAAAAATTATGGAAAATTAATTATTATCAGTTTGATTTCACAAAATAAATAAAAAAAAATAAATATGTTATTATTATCATAGGTATGCATATGTGCAATTAATAAAGTTACAAAATGAAAATTTAAATCCTTATGTCACCTTTCAAATCAATAACTACAAAACAAAAATAAATAAACAAGTATTAGAATATTTAGAACTGTAGTATAAATATTTGATCAACTTTTAAAAATTCTGATATGAATTTGTCTTTTGTTTATTTTAATTGAAATGTGAAACAGTAAATAATTCAAAGCATCAAAACAACAAAACTACATTAAATGAACTCCTAAACAAAGCGCATTCCTATGTCAATTCGAAATTCCTTTCTTTAAAAATTCTTTTAATAGAAGCCTTAGTTTTAAAATGGCGGTACATGGAACAGATTCTTGGTTGCCATGGAAACGTTTGATTTAAAATGCAATGCCGCTTAAGAATATGTATACATAAAAAATAAATAGAATATGTTTTTCTCAAAATTAAAGTACAAAGCAATTTCTATTACTTGAAAAGTTCTTAAAAAGATCGTTCCATTATCGTTAAGGAAGAATATTTAGAATATTCGAAATAAAATCCATACTGCGTTACTTAAAACAGACATCATTATTAGAACTATTGATCATGCCACCAAAATGAAGAACAAATCTTGTCCTGCATATTGTCTGTAACCGTCATTTTCTAGTGGCGGGAAAAGGTTGCTGACATGCAATGGCGCGAAATTTCGCAACAAAGGAATTGGAACAAAGAGCGTCATATCGTTCGATGAAAGACCTTAACTGCGAACCGCAAACGACTGTTAAAATGAACATGTCATCAGCAGTTCTGGAGTCGAGTTGTATTATATTCTTACAAAACGATATTGACGTGGTTAAAGTTCTCTTCTGTTCTGGCCTTTTAGTAAATGATGCAAACACGGTTTTGGAATAGCTTTGTGGCGAACATTAATAAAATGGCGCTTAGGTAAAAGAGAGGAAAAAAAGAATAAAATCGAATATACGTTGTGGAACGGTAACTAGGAATAATTAAACCCAGTTGTGTTGGATCGAATGCATTTACATAGTATTCATAATATCTTCAAACACAAAGAATACATTCAGGTCTACCATTAACTAGCCAAAGAAATCATCAAACTAGTTATTTGGATTTCCATTACACAACACATGCGCAAACTCCTTAATGTTACCATTAATCATAGGAATGGGCAAAAAGCAGAATGTTTTGAATGAAGATATAACTTTCGTTGAATCGGTATTGAATTACAAAACAATATGTATAGAGAAAGTTAGTACAGACAATACAAGTTAAGGGAACAATAAACACAGGTATTTTCTGAATCTGACATCCTTACAAATAAATGAATTGTTAAATATTTGCATTTGATCAAATAACTCTGTTGCCTTATCTAAAGCAATCAAAATGACTTCCCAGAAATAATAAATTCTCTCTAACTTTAAATAATTCAGTATCTCAATGTTATACGACTACATAAAATATTATGTTCTAGCTAAAATATATTAAACATAAAGTTTAATATTTCTAATTAAATATTAATGTAGATGAATTTGACGATTTTACAATATCAAAATGATTTTGCTTTTAAATTCAAATAGAATAAATAATTTTTTCCAGACAATCAAAATGTTAAATAAGCATATATATTTTTATTTTCGCATTGCGTCAATAAAAAATTGTTTAGAATTAATGATTAATTTACATAATGAACATAAAAACTTTCTTTCTATAAATTGTTATGAATGTTATAATTAAAATTTTCTACAATTTGTCCTCTATCAAAAAAAAAAAAAATAACATAACATTTGTTGCTGTTTACAAATTAAAGTATAAAAATATTCTACTAATAAGTTGGTTTATATGATGGTGTAAAATTTATAATGTTTAATTTTTGAATATCTATACTATTTATTACAAAAAATAAATGATTACCTTCAATTATCGAATGATATAAATTAATTTAAAGTATGGTTAATTATCTGTTTTTGAATTTTTTTTTTTTTAAAGAAAACTATTATGATTCGCTTTTTATAAAATATTTTATTTGTTATTTTTCTGATTCAAAAATTGTTCTATGAAACTGAACTTTTGATAACTGAGAAAATTTAAATAAATTTCAAAAAGGAGTTAAACAAAATAATGGAAAAATAGGGTAATAAGGTATAATAAAAGTAAATTAATTGAATAAAATGGAAAACACAACAAAATTGTACAGTTGCTTTATTTAAAAACAATTTAGTTAATATAAAAGTAATTTATACATTTCATTTTAAAATTCGAAATATTTCAAAAGTTATTTTCATTAATGAATATCATAATTAATAGAACTTTTAAAAGTAAAGCTTTTTTTCTACAGTTTGACAGTTTGTTTTAATTTATTGTAGGAATGTTACATATTTTTTATCATTTAATTCAATTTAGATATATAAGAGAAATTTTAATTCAAAAAGATTGAGACTACTTAATATATATATATTTAAATTTCATTTCAAAATTCGAATTATTTCAAAATGTCAATTCCATTAATGAAGATCATTATTAATAGGGAATCTCAAACGTAAAGTTTCGCTTACAGTTTGAGAGTTGCTTTTTTAAATGTATCGTAGAAATCTTACAAATGTTTTTCATTTAATTCAATTTAGATAGTTAAAGGAAATACTTATTGAAAAGATTGAGAATAGATGCTTTTACTTACTTTATTGAAATAAACTGAAAATTTTTATTTTCTAAATAAAACATCTTGCTGTTTTAAAAATATTGCATATAAAATCAATAAATTCTAGAATATTTTTTTATCATTATTCATATTTTATTTCTGAACACATTTATACTAATCATTCATTCAACCGAAATAAATAATTGAAAAACAGTTCAAAATAATGCAATGAATGCAAGGAATATAAATTTTACTAACAAAAAATAAATAAATAAAATAAAAATTTGATAAAAACAGCTTTGACAATTTTTATTCGAAAACTTACTAACATGCGAAGATAAATGAAACAAAATTGAAAAAAAGTAAAAATCCTTTTAAGTGCCGTTTTCAAAACTAGTAAAGCTCTGAGATTTCTAGATAAAGTTTTTTTAGCAAAAGGAGCTTTATTCCGAAATTCTAAAGCATAATGAAAACTAATTAATTAATTTATCAAGTTCAAGTGCGAGTAATTAAAATGCGTCCCAGGAATAGAACAGCACAACACCTACAGAGCGAACAAAGAACAAAACTGCTCAAATAATATAAAAAAGAAATAGCTTTTAAAAAAAAAAAACTATTTTCGAAAGGATGTATTACACTTATCACATGTATTAATATTAGCGGCATAATTTGTCTTGAATAATAAAACCAAAACACTTTTACGATTTCTAGAGTGCTAAGACGGAATTTTAATTAATGAGATTTTTTAAAACTTTTTTCGATTTTTTTTGAACAGTCAACTTCAAACGTGAAGTAATTAGTTTCAAACTATAGCAAAGTTTGTCGTAACCTTAACTGTATAAAAAAACCATTTCCTGTTTTCTAAATTTATTTAAATTGCAATAATAATATTTACCCTAAAGTAGTTTTTCTTTCAAAAAGTGTTCCAGTTGCTTTTAAAGAATGAATATTTAACAACATGGGTTCCAGTTAGCGTGGAAACTGCGTTCAATTAAAAATACGTATGCGCATTGGAAACTGTTTCTGAAATAAGGGTTTTATCGTAACGGTATTGCTAAAGTTCTCCAAAATTCAGTTTGATTTGAGTTTTATGCACAGTTGCCATGGGTCTCGTAAGCCTGTTTGAATTTTATTAAAGGTTAAGTAGGAGTAAGCTTAAATATATTCCAATAAATTTTGATGAACTACATAAAAATGTTACAATGCATTAGAAAATGGAATAACAATTTGATTTAACTATACAAGTTATGCTTCTATGAATTTAAACTTTTCATCATTTTACCTAACTTGACGAATGGAGGGTTTTGAATAAATTTAAATGATCCTTTTTAAAAATATTTTTGTGTGTTACAATAAATGGAATAATTTTTTTTTCTGGATATTTAATTATTGACAGTTAAAGCAATGGAGTACAAAATTTAACTATTTTTCATTCACAAGATTTATTTAATATTCGAATAAATTTGACACATTGTTAAAAACAAGTAAATATTTTTATGATTCGCGAAATGTTAATGATATCCATAGATATCCATTGATTAATAAGTGCAGATATTTATTAATTGTTACATTTTCATAGCTCCGTTATCCATAGTTACATATTAACAGTTTTAAAGATCCATAAATTCATATTAAGGAGTGCAGATAGCCATAGTTGCAGATTAATAATTCCAAATATCCATTCATAATTATAGGTTAATATTTGCAGATGTACATGTTTGCGATTAATACTTGCATATATACATTCATACTTAGAGATTAATAGTTTCAGATATCCATTTCAGATAACTATTTTCGTTAATGAATATCATAATTAATAGGAATCTTAAAAGCAAAGCTTCTGTTTACAATTTGATAGTTTTTTTTTTTAATTTATCATAGGACCTTAAATATTTTTTTTCTTCATTTAATTCAATTTAGACATTTAAAAGAAGTAATAATTATAAAGACTGAGACTACACATATATATATATATATATATATATATGTAGGAATCTTACATATTTTTTATCTTTTAATTTAAGTTAGACATTTAAAAGAAATATTAATTGAAAAGATTGAAACTACGATACTTTTACTTACTTTAACGAAAAGATAAATTAATTTTTTTTCGAAATAAAAAAATAAAAGTTGTTTTAAAAATACTCCATCTGAAATCAATAAACACCTGAATATTTTTTTTTATCTTTATTAATACATTATTTCTACTACATATATATATTTATCATTTATTCAGCATAAATTAATAATTGAAAAGAGTTCGGAATAGGAGGATGCAAGGAATACAAATCTTAAGAACAAAATAAATGAATAAATGAAAAGTTGATAAAACCAGCCGTGACAATTTTTATTCGAAAACATACTAACGTGCAAAGATAAACAGAAAAAATTATTATTGTGTAAACAAAACAAAACATTAATTCGAAATATTTCAAAATGTTAATTTCTTTAATGAATATCATAATCAATAGGACTCTTAAAAATAAAGCTTCTCTTGCAATTTGAGAATTTTTTTTTTAAATTTTCGTAGTATTCTTAAATTTTTTTGTCATTTAATTTTATTTAGATATTTAAAAGAAATATTAAATGAAGAGGTTGAGACTACATTTATGTATAGATAGATATTTCATTTCAATATTCGAAATACTTCAAAATACTATTTGCAATAATGTATATCATAAATAATAGGAATCTTAAAAGTATAGCTTCGTTTATAGTTTGAGAGTTTTTTATTGTAGAATTTTGCATTTGCATTTGCATTTTTCATTTAATTCAATATATATATTTAAAAGAAATATTACTTTACAAAATTGAGACTACTACACTTTTACTTACTTTATTGAAAAAACTTAAGTTTTTTTATTTTCTAAAGAAATAAAAGTTTATAAAAATATTCCATCTGTAATCAATAAATACTTGAATATTTTACTTATTTTTATTAATACTTTTATTTCTAGTATATATTTATGTTAATCATTTATTCAACCTAAATAAATAATTGAAAACAATCCCAAATAGGAGCAAGGAATACAAATTTTGAGAACAAAATATAAATAAATAAAATAAAAAGTTGGTAAAAAACAGCTTTGACATTTTTATTCGAAAACACACATAACGTGCGAAGAAAAACAAAAACATTATATATTTATATTTCATTTCAAAAAATTTTGTTTTGCGAAATATTTCATTTCAAAATTTTGTATTTCACAGTTTATTTTCATTAATGAATATCATAATTAATAGGAATTTTAAAAGTAAAGTTTCGTTTACAGTTTGAAAGTTCTTTTAAATTTATTGTATTAATCTTACATATGTTTTTCATTTAATTCAATTTAGTTATTTAAAAGAAACACTAATGAAAAAGATCAGACTACAGCAATGTTACTACCTTTACTGAAATAAACTAACATTTTATTTTTTTCGAAAATCTTGTTCTAAAAATATTGCATCTGAAATTAATAAATACTTGAATATTTTTTTAAATCTGTATTAATACTTTTTATTTCTAGTACATATTTATATTTATCAATTATGTAACCTAAATTAATTGAAAAAAGTTCTAAATAAAAGCATGGAATGAAAATTTCGGGAAACAAAAATAAATAAATAAAAGTTAATAAAAAACACCTTTGACAATTTTCATTCTAAAACGTACTAACCTGCAAATATAAACAAAACAAAATTGATAAAAGAAAACCTTTTAAGTGCCATTTTCAAAAACTAGCAAAACTCCGAGATAAAATTTTTTTAGCAAAAGGAACTTTATTCCAAAATTCTAGCATAATGAAAACTAACTAATTAATTTATTCAGTTCAAGTGCAACTAAGTAAAAATGCGTCCAGGAATAGAACATCACAACTCCTACAGAGCTAACAAAGATGAAAACTGTTTTAAAAACTAGCTGCCTTTTAAAAGAAGAACTTAAATAATATAAAAAGAAAATAGCTTTATAAAAAAACTGTGATGCATTACACTTATCACATGTATTAATATTAGCGGTATAATTTGTCTTAGGTAATAAAAGCAAAACACTTTTTACGACTTCTAGAGTGCTAAGACCGCATTTTAATTAATGAGATTTTTTTAAACATTTTTTCAATTTTTGAACAGGTAAACTTCAAACGTGAGGTAATTAGTTTCAAACTATAGCAAAAGTTTGTCGTAGCCGTGACTGTATAAAAACCATCTCGTTTTCTAAATTTATTTAAATTGCAATAATAATATTTACCCTAAAGTAGTTTTTTTTTTTTTCTAAAGTGCTTCTGTTGCGTTTTAAGAATGAATATTTAACAACATGGGTTCCAGTTAGCGTGGAAACTGCGTTCAATTAAAAATACGTATGCGCATTGGAAACTCTTTTGAAATAAGGTTTTACCGTAACGGTATTGCTAAAGTTTTCCAATAAGGGGCAGAAAATTCAGTTTGATTTGAGTTTTAAGCACAGCTGTAATGAGTTTCGAGAGCCTGTTTGTATTTTATGAAATGTTAAGGAAGAATAAGTTAAAATATATTGCACGTATTTTTGATAAAATACGTAAAATTTTACAATGCATTAAGAAGAATAACAATTTGAATTTTGTACAAGTTATGACTTTAAAAGTTTTATCTTTTTACCTAACTTAAATATAATGGCATATCTGAAGACGAATAGATGATTCTAAATAAGTTTAAAATGTTCTTTTTTTTTTTTTTAAATGTGTATAAGTTATAATAAATAGCCCAACGGCTATACCATGCAGAATATACCGATTCTCGTTCGATCACCGAAGTCAAGCTTCATTGGGCGCTATAAGGTTGAGTGGTGACCACCTGGGAACACCGCGGTTGGCATACACAAATTTGGGACTTGAATGGCCGAGAGTCCAGCGCTCTGGCGCTCGGTGCCACAGGTTTGGGGTTGGAATCCCGACAGTGCCATGCATGCTTGTAGTGGTTCGCTTGTTGTTGTGGAATCCACTTTAAGCCGTAGGTCCCGGTCTCCTATGACTGTAAGAGCGTCACGGAGCCAAAGTCAGACTTCTACCTACGGGTGCTCCATCACAACAGAAGCTGCTTCCCTTCCCCTTCAATCATGAGCACGTATGGGCTCGTGGGCTTGGCCAGCCAAGTGGGATAAGAAACAACAACAAAACATAATAAATTGAAAGATTTTTTTTTTGCGATGGGAGTTTAATAATTGACAGTTGATAGAAAGGAGTATAAAGTTTAATTATTTATCATTCACAAGATGTATATAATGTTTACATTAATTAAAAGATTAAAAAAAAACGAGTAAATGGGTTTATTTTATAACTATTGAAAAGTTGAGGATATCCTTAGTAGTAGATAAATAATAATTACAGACATCCATCCATATTTGTATATTTATAAACTGAAAGTTTTTCTGAAATAAAACATCTTGTGGTTTTAAAAATATTCCATCTGAAATCAATAAATTCTTGAATATTTACTTAATCCCTATTATTACTTTATTTCGAGAACATATTTAAATTAATCATTTATTCAACTTAAAGAAATAATTGAAAACAGTTCATAATAGGAGCAAGGGAATACAACTTTTGCGAAAAAATAAATAAATAAATAAAATATTGATAAAAACAGCTTTGAAAATTTTTTTTTTTTTTGAAAACATTCTAACGTGCGAAGATAAACAAACAAAAAAAAAAATCTTTTAAGTGTCATTTTTAAAAACTAGTAAAACTCAGAGATTTCAGGATAAAATTTTTTTAGCAAAAGGAGCTTTATTCCGAAATTCTAAAGCATAATGAAAAACTAATTAATTAATTTATCAAGTTCAAGTGCGACTAATTAAAATGCGTCCAGGAATAGAACAGCACAACTCCTACAGAGCGAACAAAGAAGAAAAACTTTTCTAAAACTTGCTGCTTTTAAAAGATGAACTCAAATAATATAAAAAAGAAAAAAAAAAAAAAAAAAAAAAACTATTTTCTCAGTGATGTATTACACTTATCACATGTAATATTATTAGCGGCATAATTTGTCTTGAAGAATAAAAGCAAAACACTTTTACGACTCCTAGAGTGCTAAGACCGAATTTTAATTAATGAGATTTTTTAAAACTTTTTTTTGATTTTTTGAACAGTAAACTTCAAACATGAGGTAATTAGTTTCAAAGTATAGCAAAAGTTTGTCGTAGCCTTAACTGTATAAAAAAACATTTCGTTTTCTAAATTTATTTAAATTGCAATAATAATATTTACCCTAAAGTAGTTTTTTTTTTTTAGTGTTCCAGTTGCGTTTTAAGAATGAATATTTAACAACATTGGTTTCAGTTAGCGACGAAACTGCGTTGTTTCTCGTCCAATTAAAAATACTTATGCGCATTGAAACTCTTTTTAAGTAAGGGTTTTACCCTAACGGTATTGCTAAAGTTTTCCAAAATTCAGTTTGATTTGAGTTTTATGCACTGTTTCCATGGATCTCGTGAGGCTGTTTGTATATTATTAAAGGTTAAGTAGGAATAGGTTAAAATATATTGCAAGTATTTTTGACGAACTACATAAAATTTTACAATGACTTAAAAAAGTAATAACAATTTGAATTTCATATAAGGTATGCTTCTATGACTTTAAAATTTCGTCATTTTACCTTACTTAAATATAATGGCATACCATGCGACGAGCATGTTATTCTAAATAAATGAATAATGTTCCTTTTAAATATATTTATGAGCTAACATAAATAGAATGAATTATTTTCGTGATGGAAATTTAAAAAATGACACTTAATAGAAAAGAAAAAAAAATTAAATATTTATCATTCACATGATTTATTTAATATTTAAATAATTTTCAAACGATATTAAAAACATGTAAATGATTTAATTCTATAACTAAAGAAAAACTGAGGATATACATAGTTACAGACTAATAATTTCAGATATCTTTTCCTAGTTACACTATAATTTAGTTTTTCCTTGTATGTTAATAATTTTAAATTTCCATAGTTTCAAATTAATGTTGTAAATATCCATTGCTGTAGATAAACAATTGCAAATATTCATTCTTAGTTATATGTTGATTATTTTAAATATCCGTAGTTGCTGATCAATAATTGAATATATTCATTCTTAGTTACAGATTGAGATTCCATAGTTGCCGTTTAATAAATGCAGATATCTATTCATAGTTATAGGTTACTATTTTCAGATGTCGATATTAAAGCGTTAATATACACTAAAGAGCCAAAACATTATGGCCACCCCTACATTTTGCAATGAACACGCCTGGATGACGTGGAAGGCACGTGATTAGGTGGAAGTGGTATTTAACTACTGATGGAGAGTCTGAAGAATCATTCTTTCACTTACTTCTGTGTGTGATGGAAAAGGCTGCGGATCTAAGAGACTTTGATAGAGGGCAAATTGTAATGGCTTGAAGGCTCGGAACAAGTATTTCCGAAATTGCCCGACTCGTGGGTTGTTCGCGATCTGCAGTTGTTAGTACTTATGCAAAGTGGATGAATGACGGTGAAACGAGCAGTAGACGACATGGACGTCCACACGCTATCAAAGAAAAAGGGCGTCAGAGACTGTCTCGCATGGTGAAGCAAAACCGGAGCCAGACAGTGGCTCAGCTGACAGCCCAATACAATGCAGGGCCAAGTAGAATAGTATCGGAGCACACTGTTCAGAGGACACTGTTGGATATGGGGCTACGCAGCAAACGTCCCACTCGTGAGCTTTTGCTGACCTAGCGTCATCGCCAACTGCGCCTGCGCTGGGCCCGGGAACATCGTGACTGGTTGCCTGGTCAGATGAATCACGGTTTGTCATTCATCACGCTGATGGCCGTATCAGGATACGCCTTCTTACAGGAGAACAGTTGCTCCCTCAATGTACAGTAGGTCATACACAGGCCGATGGTGGCGGTATTATGCTTTGGGGGACCTTCTCTTGGGCGTCTCTGAGACCCGTGGTTGTGGTAGAGCAGACCATGAATTCTACAGGGTATCTGAACATCATTGCGGGCCAGTTGCACCCTTACACGACCTCTGTTTTTCCAGCTGGAAATGGAATGTTCCAACAGGACAACGCCCCTTGTCACAAGGCTAAAATTGTGTTGGAGTGGTTACAGGAACATGATGCTGAATTCCAGTTAATGTCCTGACCGCCTAACTCACCGGAACTCAATCCGATAGAACACATTTGGGATGTCCTGGGACGGCAGCTCAGAATTCAAAGACCACCAATTCGCAATATCTCGGATTTGCGTGACCGTTGCTTAAACATCTGGTACAATCTGTCTCCGGCCATCTACTAAGGACTTGTGGCATCCATGCCAAGGCGGGTTGAAGCTGTGTTGCTCTCGCCAAAGGTGGGCCAACTCGTTATTGACAGGTGTTCATAATGTTTTGGCCCTTGAGTGTATATGCAGATATTCATTCATAGTTACAGATTATTAATTTCAGATGTATCTAGTAGAAGATTAATATTTTCAGATATTCATAATTGACGATTAGTAATAGCAGATATCGATTCGTAGTTACGCTTTAATTGTTCCAGTTACCATTAATAAAAGATCTTTTTCAATATATTTTAGAATTATCCTAAATTGAATCATTTTTTTTTTTTTTTTTTTTTTTTTTGCAATGTGAGTTTTAAAATTGGTAGTTAATGGTATGTAGAATAAATTTAACTATTTATTATTCGTAAGATTTATTTAATATTAGAATAAATTTCAAAAAAAAAAAAAATAATAGCAACAAGTAAATGGTTATTTTTATAACAAACAAAAAGTTGAGGATATCTATAGTTGCAGATTAATAATAATTACAAATATCTACCCATAGTTACATGTTAATAAATTCAAAGTATTTTTATTCCAAATACGTTTTTAAAATGTTATATCTGAAATCAATAAATGCTTAAATATTTTTAATCCTTATTAATACATTATTTCTAGTACATATTTATATTAATCATTTATTCAACATAAATAAATAATTGAAAACAGCTCAAAATAGGAGCATAGAATACAATTTCACGATCAAAAATAAATAAATAAAAATTAATAAAAACAGCGTTGACAATTTTTATTCGAAAACATACTAAAGTGCGAAGATAAACAAAACAAAATTTAAAAAAAAAAGTAAAAATCCTTTAAAGTGACATTTTCAAAAAATTGTAAAGCTCCGAGATTTCAAGATAAAGGTTTTTAGCAAAAGGAGCTTTATTCCGAAATTCTATACCATAATGAAAACTAATTAATTAATTTATCAAGTTCAAGTGCAACTAATTAAAAATGCGTCCAGGAATAGAACAGCACAACTCCTACAGAGCTAACAAAGAAGAAAACTGTTTTAAAACTTGCTGCTTTTTTTAAAAGAAGAACTCAAATAATATAAAAAGAAATAGCCTTTTAAAAAAAACTGCGATGCATTACACTTATCACATGTATTAATATTAGCGGCATAATTTGTCTTAGATAATAAAAGCAAAATACTTTTTACGAGTTTTAGAGTGCTAAAACCGAATTTTAATTAATGAGATTTTTTTCAATTTTTGAACAGTAAACTTCAAACGTGAGGTAATTAGTTTCCAAACTGTAGGAAATGTTTGTCGTAACTTTAACTGCATAAAAACCATTTCGTTTTCTAAATTTGTTTTAAATTGCAATAATAATATTTACCCTAATGTAGTTTTTTTTTTTCAAAAACTGTTCCAGTTGCTTTTAAAGAATGAATATTTAACAACATTGGTTTCAGTTAGCGACGAAACTGCGTTGTTTCTCTTTCAATTAAAAATACGTATGCGCATTGGAAACTCTTTTGAAGTAAGGGTTTACCGTAACGGTATTGCTAAAATTTTCCAATAAGCAACACAAAATTTCGTTTGATTTGAGTTTTATGCACAGCTGTAATGCGATTCGCGAGCCTGTTTGTATTTTAAGAAAGGTTAAGTAGGAATAAACTAAAATATATTGCAAGTATTTTTGATGGACTACATAACATTTTACTATACATTAAAAAAAAGTAATAACAATTTGAATTTAATACAAGTTATACTTTTATGACTAAAAATTTCATAATTTTTAAGTAACTTGGGTGTAATGGCATATCTGGAGATGAATATAATGTTCTACATAAATTTAAAATGTTCTTTTTTTAAAATATTTTTAGATATCGTAAATTGAATGAACTTTTTTTTTGTAATGGGAACTTTAAAAAATGACAGTTAATGGAACAAAGTATAAGATTTAATTATTTATCATTCACAAGATTTATTTAATATTCGAATAAATCTAAAACGTTAATATAAGCAAAAATTGCTGTTTTTATATTTAACGAAAGATGAAGATATCAAAAGTTACAGATCAATAATAATTACGTATATCCACCCATAGTTTACATATTAATTGTTTCAGATATCAATAGTAAAAGACTAATAATTTTAGATATTCATAGTTGAAGATTATTAATTTCAGATATCTATTCGTTTTTACACTTTAATAGCTTTAGTTGTCCCTAATAAAATGTTCCTTTTTTTAAATATATTTATGTTATTATCATAAATTGATTTTTTTTTTTTTTTTGCTATGGTAATTTATATATTAACAGTTAATGGAATGAAATATAAAAAATAAACTGTTATGATTCACAAGATTTATTTTATATTCTAATAAATTTCAAACATTAATTAAAACAATAATGTAGTTGTTTTTGCAACTGACGGAAAGGTTGACGATATCAATTGTTGTAGATTAATAATAAATACAGATATCTTCTCATGTTTACTATTAATGAACTCAAAATATTTGTTTTTCTAAATAAAATATATTTTTATTTTAAAAATATTTCATCTGAAATCAATAAATGCTTGAATATTTTTTTATCTTTATTAATACTTTATTTGTATATATTTGTACATTTATCATTTAGTCAACCTAAATAATTAAATGAAACAATTCAAAATTAAAGTTTAAAAGTTAGTTTCAAATATCCATAGTGCTAGATTAATAGTTTTCGATATTAATAATTGAAGATTTCTATTCGTCATTACACTTTAATAGTTTCAGTTATCCCTGTTTGCATGTTAATAGTTTTAAATATCAGATTAATAATTACTGATATGAACAGTTGTAAGATTAATAATTGCAAATATCCCTTCATAGTTATAGAGTGATAGTCGTTACAATTTGAAATATTTTTTTAATTTATTGTGTGAATCTTATATATTTTTTAATTTAATTTCATTTAAACATGTAAAATAAACACTAATTAAAAATATTGAGACTATATATATAAAGTGAAGCTTCAAAACGGTTTGAGTAAAAGTTAGCTTCGCTTACGATTTGAGAGTTTTTTAAAAATGTATTGTAGGTAAGTTACATATCCTTTTCATTTAATTTAGACATTTAAGGTAAATATTAATTTAAAAGATTGAGTCTACATATATATATTTCATTTAAAAATGTTATTTTCGTTAATGAATAGCATACTTAATAGGATTCTTAACAGAAAATTTCGTATACAGTTTGCGATTTTTTTTTAATTTGTTGTAGGAATCTTACATATTCTTTACATTTAATTCAATTTAGTTATTCAAAAGAAATATTAATTAAAAGGCTGAGACTACAACACCTTTACACACTTTATCGAAATAATCTTACTTTTTTTGAAATTAAACATCTTGTTTTAAAAATATTCCATCTAAAATAAATAAATACCTGAATATTTTATTTATTTTTGTGAAGACTTTATTTCTAGTACACATTTTTATTAATCATTTATGCAATCTAAATAAATAATTAACAGTCTAAAATAGGAGCATGTAATATGCATATATTCTGCGAAAAAATTAATAAATAAAGTAAAAGTTGTTAAAAATAGCTTTGACAATTTTTATTCGAAAACATACTAACGCGCAAAGATAAACAAAACAAAATTAAAAAAAAGAGAAAAACATTTTAAGTGCCATTTTCAAAAACTAGTAAATCTCCGAGATTTCAAAATAAAGTTTTTTTTAGCAAAAGGAGCTTTATTCTGAAATTCTAAAGCATAATGGAAACTAATTAATTAATTTATCAAGTTCAAGTGCGAGTAATTAAAATGCGTCCAGGAATAGAACAGCACAACTCCTACAGAGCGAACAAAAGAAGAAAAACTTTTCTAAAACTTGCTGCTTTTAAAAGAAGAACTCAAATAACATAAAAGAAATAGCTTTTTTGTAAAAAACTGTGATGTATTACACTTATCACATGTAATATTATTAGCGGCATAATTTGTCTTGAATAATAAAAGCAAAACACTTTTTACGACTCCTAGAGTGCTAAGACCGAATTTTAATTAATGAGATTTTTAAAACTTTTTTTCGATTTTTGAACAGTAAACTTCAAACGTGAGGTAATTAGTTTCCAAACTATAGCAAAAGTTTGCATAACCGTAACTGTTTAAAAAACCATTTCGTTTTCTAAATTTGTTTTAAATTGCTATAATAATATTTACCCCAAGTAGTTTTTTCTTAAGTGCTCCATTTGCTTTTTAAGAATGAATATTTAACAACATTTGTTTCAGTTAGCGACGAAACTGCGTTGTTTCTCGTTCAATTAAAAATACGTATGCGCATTGGAAACTCTTTTGAAGTAAGGGTTTACCGTAACGGTATTGCTAAAGTTTTCCAATAAGGGACACAAAACTCAGTTTGATTTGAGTTTTATGCGCAGTTGTAATGAGCCTCGCGAGTCAGTTTGTATTTTATGAAAGGTTAAGTAGGAATAAGTTAAAATATATTGCAAGTATTTTTGATGAACTACATAACATTTAACTATACATTAAAAAAAGTAATAACAATTTGAATTTAATACAAGTTATGCTTTTATGACTTTAAAATTTTCGTCATTTTAACTAATATAAATATAATGATATATCTGGTGACGAATAGAAGGTTTTGAATAAATTTAAAAATATAATGTTAATCATAAATTTAATTAATTTCTTTTTCCAATGGGAATTTTAAAGGGACTGTGTTATTCAATGAGTCGACAAGAAATGTTCTTTTATTTTCTCTGAAGTACCTACGCCTTCAGAGAAGTGCCTATGCCTTCCGTGTTTACGCCTGTTTTGAAAGTGAGCCTTTGTGGTTTCGTGAATCACGTCACCTGATAGTTGAGGTCTGCCACAGACCAGGTCGTGGTAGACTCGAAAACACTGAAAATCTCTGAACTTGGCGTGAACTGCGCTTGGATATCTAATTTATGTGTATCTATTTATCTATCTATCATTATATATATATATATATATATATATATATATATATATATATATATATATATATATATATATATACAATATTTATGAATAAAATTTAAAGTGTTCCCATGAACTTGAAAGTGGCCCTCTTCTTGAAGCCGTTATGCGACTAGTATAGGACATTACAATATCAATTAAAATTTGAAAATTTTTAACTTCAATACAGAAGTAAAAAACCTGAATTTTTAATAATACATTTAAACCTACTATTGTGCCCAGAAAGTAAAACCAATTTTAAATTTAAAATTCCCAAGACTTATAAATTTCAATTTTTTTCTTTTTTTAGTTGGTTGACACTGTCCTTCACATCTGTGTGAAATTTGATGTCAAAATATTCATTACTGTTTGAAGTACGCTTGGTTTTGTGAGACACTAAAACTGATTCCGGCAATTTTTGAAATGTCTGAATTAATTAGGCGATGAACTTGCTTTACATTTTGTTTGCGGAAACGTATAGAATGTTACAGAAGGCATTCGGTGAGCAATCCTATATCAGAAAGATATGTTTAGAAGTGGTATAGAAAGCAGAGAGGCAGACGGCTGAAGACGAAGAGCCCTCTGGTCGACCCTCAACCTCAACCGACGAAGCTCACGTTCAAAAATTAAAGATCTGGTGCTTGCAAACCGTCGATTTACAGTTAGAGACCTTGCTGATGATGCTGAAATTTCAAAAAGGATCGGTCAATTCCATTTTGGGCCTCAAATGCGTCAAATCTCGATTGATACTGAAAACACTGAATGCGTCAGCTCACACTGTATTAATTCTTCGTGATTTTTTCGCCAAAAATGAAACACATATCGTTCCACAATCACCGTATTCAACCACCGTATGACTTCTGGCTATTCCTAAACTCAAAGGACCACTCCGGGGACACCGACTTTGAGTCGATTGGCGACATTCAACGGGAATCGGCGAGCGCTTTGAACGCCATCCCTGCCTTGACTTCTTAGCATGCATTGAGGATTGAAAAAATTTGTGTCTCGAGGGGATTACTTTGAAGGCGATGAAATAAATTTGGAAGAATGAATAAATAATTTTTAACAGAAAAGTAATTGGTCTTACTTTTTGGGCACTGTAGTAGTGATACACCATTATTTTTATTGAATAAAGATTGTTTTGTCTAAAAGTTAACAATGAATTAGATGGAAAATAATTTCTTTCCCTATAGACGTTTCTTACCGCATTATTACATCGGTTGGGAACATAAAACATGATGTTTCTACTGTCCAGCGGTTATACGCGCTAGTTAGGGTCACAGAACCACAGAATTCGAAATACCACAGCAAAACTATGCATCAAAAATACCACGAAAACGAAGTAATCCAACGGAGTGTTAATTAACAGAGACAGACTCGCCAACGATAGCCACACAGTTGAAAGGGACGCCTTAATTTCTGACACTAATTCACGCCGCCGCTGCTACTTAAATGCCTCATCTCTTCATGTAACTAAATTATTATTCATCCAGCGGTGGCAGCACTGCACTTACTTTCTGAAGTAATTAAAATGACTGAGCACGCTCCGTTGCTAATTCATTTCCACTAGCAACAATTAGAGGATTTCGGCTGGCAACAGTGACGCGTGGAATTTTATAAGGAATGAGAATGTGTGGGCTGGCTTTATGATAAATGGAAGAAGATCAAAACAATCCTTGTCTCCCTGTCCGGGAGCGTAATCCGGGGTCCGGGAGAAATGGAATTAAGGAATGCGGGATGGATGGCCCGATTATTTGATATTTCGATGAGATGAAAGCAAGTATTTAATCGAATAACTTGAGGCGTGCGATAGAAGGGAAGCAGACGATTTATTAGTAAATCGGAAAAGTATCTCCAGCGTTTACGTTGTTATTTGATTGGTTATGAATCTAAAAATGTATCCAAGAAATAATTCAAGAATAATAACCATGACAAAAAAAGGACGAAATATTCTCATTCTTCATTTACTATTAATCAATTTGTAAGACAACAAAAATGGCAGTGTTTTTTAAATATTTATTGTGAGTTAATAAATAGCCCGTCTTGCTGAATTGCTATCTGATAGGTCTCTATATTTCTAAAAATAAATCCAAGGCATAATAGATGTTAATCCAAGAAACTATAACAATAAAAAGGACGAAATGTTGTCATTTTTTATTTGAACGTATTGAAATTTACTAGCCACGCATACAAACATTTTTTAAATATATTTTTGTTTTAATAAATTTCCCGTCTTGATGAATTGTTATTTGATAGGTGCAGATCTTAAATATGACATAAAGCAATAATCCAGGAAACCATGACAGTAAAAGGATGAAATATTATCATTCTTATGACGTTAATATGACTCTGACCAAGTTTGAAAAGAAACAAGAACACAACAAATTATAAGCAAAAATATATAATAAATTAAAACAATAATCAACTAAAACTAAATAAAACATCGATTTTTTAATTACTTTCACGACATTATATTATTAATATTTTTTTTTTTTTTATGGTAATTTACATATGATTTTAATGAAAGTTATATCTCTTTCAATACTTCTGTATTATTACATTGGTTTGGAACATAAAACATATAGTTTTCTAATATGCAATGTTATACACGCTAGTTAGGTCATAGAACCACAGAATTCGAAATACCACAGCAAAACTATGCATCAAAAATACCACGAAAACCAAGTAATCCAACGGAGTGTTAATTAACAGAGACAGACTCGCCAACGATAGCCACGCAGTTGAAAGGACGCCTTAATTTCTGACACTAATTCACGCTGCCGCTGCTACTTAAATGCCTCATCTCTTCATGTAACTAAATTATTATTCATCCAGCGGTGGCAGCACTGCACTTACTTTCTGAAGTAATTAAAATGACTGAGCACGCTCCGTTGCTAATTCATTTCTACTAGCAACAATTAGATGATTTCGGTTGGCAACAGTGACGCGCGGAATTTTATAAGGAATGAGAATGTGTGGGCTGGCTTTATGATAAATGGAAGAAGATCAAAACAATCCTTGTCTCCCTGTCCGGGAGCGTAATCCGGGAGAAAATGGAATTAAGGAATGCGGGATGGATGTCCCGATTATATGATATTTCGATGAGATGAAAGCAAGTATTTAATCGAATAACTTGAAGGCGTGCGATGAAGGAAGCGGCGATTTATTAGCAAATCGGAACAGTATCTCCAGCGCTTACAATGTTATTTGATAGGTTATGATTCTGAAAATGAAGCCAAAAATAATTCAAGTATATGATAGATTATGATTCTAAAAATTGATCCAGGAATAATCCAAGAATAATCCAACCAAGACAACAAAAATGGCGAGTGTTTTATTAAATTATCTGTCTTGCTGAATTGTTTTCACTATAATATGGCTGAATGGCTAGCTCTGTGGCTCTCTATATTTCTACAGGTTTCGGGTACGAGACCCGGCATGGCCATGGACGTTTGTAGGGGTTTGGAATCCGCTTTTTAAACAGTATGTTCCGGTCTAATAGGATCGTAGAACGTTGTGGAAACAGTGTTACTCGCGTGCGTAGCAAATCTTTAAGATATACGTGCCCACTGGTTAAATGCTAAATGAGTAACGTCGGTGCAGAACTTACTTTGGCATAAAGCAATCAGCTGGCATAAAAGCAGATCTTGCTTATGACATTAACTGTCTCTGTATTGCCAGCTGCATTATAGCTACATAAAATGTAATAAATTAAAACAATAATCAACTATTCTAAATAAAACATCGATTTTTTCCTTTCAGACATTATATTATTAATATTTTTTTCGTGGTAAACTTCCTAATTTTTAGTATCATTGTTTCTGATTATTATATCGGTTTGGAACATAAAACATATAGTTTTTAATATGCAGCGTTATACACGCTAGTTAGGGTCATAGAACACCACAGAATTCGAAATACCACAGCAAAAACTATGCATCAAAATACCACGAAAACGAAGTAATCCAACGGTGTGTTAATTAACAGAGACAGACTCGCCAACGATAGCCACACAGTTGAAAGGGACGCCTTAATTTCTGACACTAATTCACGCCGCCGCTGCTGCTTAAATGCCTCATCTCTTCATGTAACTAAATTATTATTCATCCAGCGGTGGCAGCACTGCACTTACTTTCTGAAGTAATTAAAATGACTGAGCACGCTTCGTTGCTAATTCATTTCCACTAGCAACAATTAGAGGATTTCGGTTGGCAACAGTGACGCGCGGAATTTTATAAGGAATGAGAATGTGTGGGCTGGCTTTATGATAAATGGAAGAAGATCAAAATAATCCTTGTCTCCCTGTCCGGGAGCGTAATCCGGGGTCCGGGAGAAATGGAATTAAGGAATGCGGGATGGATGTCCCGATTATATGATATTTCGATGAGATGAAAGCAAGTATTTAATCGAATAACTTGAGGCGTGCGATGAAGGAAGCGGCGATTTATTAGTAAATCGGAACAGTATCTCCAGCGCTTACAATGTTATTTGATAGGTTATGATTCTGAAAATGAAGCCAAGAAATAATTCAAGTATATGATAGATTATGATTCTAAAAATGAATCCAAGAAGTAATCCAAGAATAATCCAACCAAGACAACAAAAATGGCGAGTGTTTTATTAAATTATCTGTCTTGCTGAATTGTTTTCACTATAATATGGCTGAATGGCTAGCTCTGTGGCTCTCTATATTTCTACAGGTTTCGGGTACGAGACCCGGCATGGCCATGGACGTTTGTAGGGTTTGGAATCCACTTTAAACAGTATGTTCCGGTCTAATAGGATCGTAGAACGTTGTGGAAACAGTGTTACTCGCGTGCGTAGCAAATCTTTAAGATATACGTGCCCACTGGTTAATGCTAAATGAGTAACGTCGGTGCAGAACTTACTTTGGCATAAAGCAATCAGCTGGCATAAAGCAGATCTTGCTTATGACATTAACTGTCTCTGTATTGCCAGCTGCATTATAGCTACATAAAATGTAATAAATTAAAACAATAATCAACTATTCTAAATAAAACATCGATTTTTTTCCTTTCAGACATTATATTATTAATATTTTTTTTTCGTGGTAACTTCCTAATTTTAGTATCATTGTTTCTGATTATTATATCGGTTTGGAACATAAAACATATAGTTTTTAATATGCAGCGTTATACACGCTAGTTAGGGTCATAGAACACCACAGAATTCGAAATACCACAGCAAAACTATGCATCAAAAATACCACGAAAACCAAGTAATCCAACGGTGTGTTAATTAACAGAGACAGACTCGCCAACGATAGCCACGCAGTTGAAAGGGACGCCTTAATTTCTGACACTAATTCACGCCGCCGCTGCTGCTTAAATGCCTCATCTCTTCATGTAACTAAATTATTATTCATCCAGCGGTGGCAGCACTGCACTTACTTTCTGAAGTAATTAAAATGACTAAGCACGCTTCGTTGCTAATTCATTTCCACTAGCAACAATTAGAGGATTTCGGTTGGCAACAGTGACGCGCGGAATTTTATAAGGAATGAGAATGTGTGGGCTGGCTTTATGATAAATGGAAGAAGATCAAAAACAATCCTTGTCTCCCTGTCCGGGAGCGTAATCCGGGGTCCGGGAGAAATGGAATTAAGGAATGCGGGATGGATGTCCCGATTATTTGATATTTCGATGAGATGAAAGCAATTATTTAATCGAATAACTTGAGGCGTGCGATGAAGGAAGCAGCGATTTATTAGCAAATCGCAAGAGTATTTCTCCAGCGCTTACATTGTTATTTGATAGGTTATGATTCTAAACATTGATCCAGGAATTAATCCAAGAATAATCCAAGAAACAATGAGAACAAAAAGATGAATTATTCTGATTCTTTATTTACTATTCACACTTAATAGGTACGAATGCAAACATAAACTGTAAAATATTTATTGTTTTGTTAAATTTTCTGTCTTGCTAAATTGTCATCACCATAATATGGTCGAGTCTTGCTCCCTGGCCATCGATATCGCCACATGTTTCTGGATTGTGTCCCGGCTGTGGCATGCATGTTTGTAGTGGTTTCTAGCGTCGTAGAGCGTCGTAGGGGTATCTTGCGTCCGTAGCATGAGTTAAAGTGGTGCAGATCTTGCTTCTTTCATAAAGATTAACTTAAAGACTTTAACTTAACCCTTTGCTACTATGGCGTACCTGTGACTGGGTAGTACCTTATCATATGCTCTACTGTTCTTTACTGTATCCCTTTTGTGTTGCTGTCAATGCCTTTAATGGTTGTTTTTGATGATGGGCTGCTCGTCGACTAGTGACGTAGAGGTCGGAGGAGGGCATAGGATTAAAAAATGTCCACAATTACAGCTGATACCTGACTTACAACTTCCTTATCTGGCCCTAAACTATTTATATCATTAAAAGTTTAAAAAAATAGGAAATATTTGTTAAAAAAAAAAAATATTAAATTATTTATCCCCACATTCAAATGAATCACATTTCCCTACAAAGTAACAAATTAAAAAGGGAATTTATTCGATTAGGTTGCTTTAGAGTAAAAAAAACTGAAATCTGCTCTGGCAAATTGTAACTCATCATGTGTGAACATTTTAATTTGAAAATTCTAGGCATAAATGAAGAATGAAGTATTCCAAATACAATAAGAAGCACTATACAGCTCAATAGGCACGGAAAAGGCCAAAAGTGATAAATATGAAACTTAAAAAAGAAGGAATTGATCAATGCCCTACGAGTACTTATAGCCATTGGAAATACAAATGTTTGAAATTCCAAGCCAAAACGTGAAAAATGTTTCAAAATCATACTACAAAACACCTCAAGCAAACGCCAAATTCTCCAGAAAATTCCTGAGGATTAACGTTATTCATGAATCATTTCAAGAGTTAAAGGGCCCAAACTACCATTTTTCCGCCAAAATTTAAAAATTTGGAATGGAGTTTTATTAGCTCACTGCACTTTTGGATTGCGCCACGGACCCCATAACCAGGACAACGTCATGTTTACACATGATAATAAAACTATCTGAAGTAGATTGATATGTTGGTATTCTTGCAGTATAACTCGATGTAAAATGTAAATTATAATTTTTTTTTAGATATATAATGAGTTGTTTTCCAACAATGCTATACACAACTATATATAAAAGGGCCAACGGCCATACCATGTTGAATATACCGGTTCTCGTTAGATCACCGAAGTCAAGTCATTCGTGGGCGCTCGGTGCCACAGGTTTCGGGTTCGAATAGCGGCGGTGCCATGGATGTTTGTAGTGATTCGGAATCCACTTTAAGTTGTAGGTCCCGGTCTCCTATGACTGCAAGAGCGTCACGGAGCCAAAGTCAGACTTCTACCTACGGGTGCTCCATCACAATAAAAGCTGCTTCCTTCCCCTTCAATCATAAGTACGTATGGGCTCGTGGGCTTGGCCAGTCAAGTGGGGTAAGAAACAAACAACATATATAAAAAGGGCATGCAACAGAATTACCATACAGTACCTTTCCGGTTTTCTGCCTGCTTAGTGCTCTGCGTGTTGACCCTGAGCACTACTGCCTGGCTCCTTCCCTTGGCGTTCACCGCGTACACCACCACTACGAATCCGGTGTGGGGAGGTAGGTCCCTGGCGAGGAAGACGGGGATGTCTGCGGTGTGGTTCCCGCGCAGGCGATGCAGTTGCGTCGTGCACCTCCATCACGAAGTGCTGCCGCAAACCCCCGTTCGAACCCTCCATGCATTCCAGGCGGAACGAATGTTGAGTGATGTTCATCAGAGTGCAGTTCTGGACAGGGTCTGAGGACCTGAGAGAAGACATACAGTTTTTAAGTCAAACAGAATAGCAAAATTATTAATATCTTAGAATTATTACAGTTATAATACTGTTGCTCTTAACCAACCACACGAACATATTTCCTCATTCAAGACATAAACAGTTCGTTTCTGCACTATAAGCCAGAGAATTGGTGTCGGAGTCAGAATCGAAATCAAGATGTCGGAGTCAAAAGATAGTATAAAAATATTTTTGCACAATTTTAAGAATTGTTGTTAAATTTACTTTTAAAAAGAAGGAATAGAGTTGTATACAACAATAATACGGCTTGTGGCAAATAATCAATTTAGCAGTAAAGCAAACGTTGAGAGACTTTTATAAGCTCTGAGACTTAAACGCTTTCAATGAGAAGGAGGGACAACCAGATTGTAACTGAGTATGTTGGGTTCAGATACTTGAGGTACTCAGTGAACTTTGAGCACAAACACCACACACATAAAATTAGTGACATGTATATTTAACACATTTAAATTTACATAATTATAGATTCGGAAGCATTCCACTTCTAAGGCGAAAAAACCCGATAGTCAATTATGCGCAGGATGCGCTAGAAATATACTTCCTCTGAAGTTTAGAATCTGAAGAGCAACTATTTCGTTAAGTATATTTTCTTTTGGGAGGAGAGACGATAAACTCAAAGTTTCTTAGCTAAACCGCAGGTTGCACTCTGTTCCTCTCGCATGTGTCTCGAGGCCATCTAACCATTTCTCTTTCTAAAAAGGATGCTCTTTCCAGTATGTAGAAGGAGCTTACAGTTACAATGAAATAAGATCTTATAGAAGCAAATTCCATTATTAGAAGAGATACAAGATTTAATATGTAACAAATAACAGATGAACTGAAAAGTGTGTAGGGTGACACATAGATGGCTCTACTAGTATCAAATACATATCATTTTTAGTTAGTCCTAACCTTCAAAAGACACGTGTATAAATTTGACAGCTGTTGCACTATTAGTATGTGAGTTATAGCATTTTTTAGTGAAGCGACTTTTGTTTGTTTGAAAAAATGGATAAAGAATTTCATTATTGTGTTAATAAAGCATTGCTTTTTGGCGAAAACTATTGAAGTCAAGCCTTGGCTTGATAAACATTATTCCGGACTTGGGCACCAGAAAAAAATCAACCGTAGAGAAGTGGTTTGCTAAATTTAAACGAGGCGAAATGAGCACCGAGGACGATGCACGTAGTGGACGTCCCAAAGAGGCTGTTACCGACGAAAAGATAAAAAAAATCCACAAAATAATTTCTGATAACCGTAAAGTGAAGTTGATTGAGATAGCTGAGACCCTAAAGATATCAGGAACGTGTAGGACATATCGTGAATGAATATTTGGATATGAAAAAGCTCTGTTCAAAGTGGGTGCCGCGCAGAGCTCACAATCGACCCAAAACAACAACGAATTGATGATTCTAAGCAGTGTTTGCAGCTGTTCAATCGTAATAAACCCGAATTTTTGAGTCTATATGTGACAATGGATGAAACATGGCTCTATCATGTCACACCGGAGTCCAATCGACAGTCAGCCGAGTGGACAGCACGTGATGAACCGACTCCAAAGCGTGGAAAGACGCAAAAGTCGGCTGGCAAGGTTATGGCATCAATATTTTGGGATACGCATGGTATAATATTCATTGACTATCTTAAAAGGGAAAAACTATGAACAGCGACTATTACGTAGCGTTATTGGAGCGTTTGAAAGACGAAATCGCGGGAAAACGGCCTCATTTGATGAAAAAGAAAGTGCTGTCTCACAAGACAATGCACCGTGTCCCATATCAATGAAAACGATGGTAAATTGCATGAATTGGGCTTCGAATTGCTTCCGCATCCACCGTATTCTCCAGATCTGGCCCCCAGCGACTTTTTTTTGTTCTCAGATCCTAAGAGGATGCTCGCTGGACAGAAATTTTACGCCGATGAAGAGGTAATCGTCGGAACTGAAGCCTACTTTGAGGCTAAAGACAAATCGTACTATAAAAATGGTATCGAAAAATTGTATGACCGCTATAATAGTTGTATCGCCCTCGAAGGCAACTATATTGAATAACAAAATCAAATACTATAAAAAAAGAATTTTTCTATGCTAGCCTACGAACGTTTCAGCCCACCTGGTATACATCATCATCGTATTTGGTTCAATCGCCCATGGTGGGCCAAGGCCTTTTGTCTACTGGTAGATTTGGAAAAAGTGAGATTTTTTTTTACGGGATACGTTTGTTAGCCTTATGCCTAACGTCCTAGTCTGTCGTTCTATTGCCATATTAAAGAACTGCGGTTTAAAATGGATTCCAAACCACTACAAATATTCATGGCACCACTGGGATTCGAAAAAAATTTTTGCCGTGGTACCGAGCTCCAAAGCGAACAAATATATATATTTGTGATCAAAATGTACAATTTTCATTAGCTTGTCTTCATATATTCTATAATAATTTTTGTTACCTAGTAAATATAGCACTATTATTTTTATAGGATATAAATTTTTTATAAGCAACTTTTAAGTACATGCATATATTTTTAGTTAGTAGTGCAAATACTACATTTTTAAAACGTTAAATAATACTTAGTTAATACAAAAAGTTTTTTACAGATACACGAGTTCAATACACACATTTTTCTAAACCCACTAGTAAAGATGGTTAATTCACAAAATTGCAGTAAAGAATCAGTATTCGCAGTTGAAAACCAGGATATTAAAATTTTTATTCGCCGACTCGCAACCTTACCGGAAACGTCATTTATGACGTCATAGGAATTAACATTTCATTGGCTGTAATTTATTCAGTGCCTTAGTATAAAAGCACATTAAGAGCTTTAAAGATAAAAATTTTTCACATGCCCACGTATTATTATAAATCTTTTGACGTTTGTTTGAATTTTTTTTTTTATCGATGTAATGACCTCAAAATTTGCCTGTGTGATGAATTTGTAAATTAAATTATTTATTCAATTGCTATTGTGCTGCATATGTTTCAAAAAAAACCTAATAATCTAGCTGAATAGGATTTAATCCGCTATTTTATTCGTTAAGAACTAGCTTTTCTCTTTTATAGACTTTATGAGATGATATAAACTTAATCTCAATTTCAATCTGTGTCTTATACTTTAATCTTATCTTTAAGTGACCTTTATGTAATCTAATGTTTGCAATATTTTAAAGAAATATTAGACCTAATAAATTTCTTCTAAAAGATTGCATCTATAATCCTAGCATATAGTTTGTAGATTAGATTATCGATGGATCAATACATTTATTTTTTATGTATATATTTTTAATTGGGTTTTCTTAGAAATCCTTTTTAAGAAAAAAAGCTGTTAATATTTAAGGATAAAAAAAGTACACATATTCAGACCTATATTTGTTTTTACCAACTTTTAAAACCATTTCTATAATTATAAATAAATATTTATTTGATTAGATTAATCAACATATTAACTGCTATTAAAAATTCTAACAACAAATATTTTATAAAAAATAATATACCTTTTAATATAAAGTTTTAAGAAAGGAACAAAGTCTGTATATTTAGTCCTGTATATTTAATTATAAATTTAAAAAAAATTAATTTACCGTAGATGAAAAAATTATCTATATATTGCAATTGTTGGTTACAGAAAAATATATCTCAAAATAGTAGTATTTCTCTTTATATTTCTCCCGACAAATAAATACTATGTTACAAAAAATTAAACGTTAATTTAAATTTGCAATAACGGTTAACATCGTTAGTGAAAATTGACAGTTTTTTCAGCATAATCCTAATAGATATTAGATACTAACTATTACAAACGATAATGAATCATTCCCTTTTTGAAATCAAATGGATAAAACGGAAATAGGTATATGTTTTCGTTAAATATTAAAAAAAAATACTCGTGATAAGATGCTGATTTATTACAATTAACTGCAACTTGTTGTTTGTTATATCATAAACTGTTTATGAGTTGCGTAGAAATGTTTCTTTTTGATATTTACAGTGGTACATTTATGAGTCAATAAATTTATAAAACGCAAAAAAATTATTTAATTTTAATAGATTGTTGTTGTATTTCAATGGAAGGGTGTCTGGCGTTAAGTGCCACATTTTGTTACTTAATCCTGGCTGTGCCATGGATGTTTATAGTTATACAGAATCACTTTTAAGCCATAAGTCCTGTTCTAATATTCAAAGATATTGGGCTTAAGGCTGACACCCTTACACCATAAAAAAAAACCCATCTCCTGTCTATTCAAAAGAAATCTGCATTCATAGCAACGGAAAAGCCTTGGCTAAAATGGGGTTGTTGCGCCATTAAAGAAGACTGTTTGTTTAATTAGTAGCGATGAATTAATCGATTCATTTATTATGTGATGTGAATTAAATTGCATGGAACTGATCAAAACTGTTATAAATTGTTATATAAATATGTTCAATAAATACTAATAAAGAATAATAACTGTAAAATGTTGTATGAGTTGTAAAACTAATTAATTGTAAAGCAAAAAATTTGTTCAAAAGCAAAATATGTTGTTATAAATATATGTTGTTAGTTGCTAAGACATGTCTGATCATTCTGAAAATTATCAATGCTGCAAAACGTTTGCTAGGAAAAATTAAACATACAGTATTTTCTTAAAAGCATGTATCATGTTTGAAGAAAAGTGTTGGCAAGTCATTTAGAACAATACAAGTAATAAAAGTACAATAATTTATGCAGTAAATATCAAAAGTTATTTGTGATTTTATTAGGGATGAATTAATGGATTAATTACTAACAGTGTGAATTAAAGTGCATTAATTCATTGATCAAAAATTATATAAATTTTCATTAAAAAAATAATTCAATAAATATAAATATAACAAAAAGTAAAAAATAATTGTAAAATGTTGTATAAAAAATTGAATTGTAAAAAGTAATGAATTCTGAATAAGTAATGGTAAAAATAATAATTTTTGAAATAATAAATAAAAATAATAATAAATAAATAATAATAAATAAATAATAAATGAATAATAATAAAAAATAATTAATTGAAAAAATAATTAAATTGTAAATTGCATTGTAAAATAATTAATTATAAATATAAATCGTTCAAGTAAATATATGTTGTACGAATTATTTCAATAAATATTGAAATAATTTTACAACACATAATTATTTCAATAAATATTAAATAATTTATACAACATATAATTTTAAAAACATTTATAACTCATGTGACTTTTAACGTTTCTCGTCTAAGTAAATATGAAAATTATCAGTGTTATAAAAAAAAAAAGGTATGCAAGGAAAATTCAAACATACAGCATTTCTTATAAGCATTGATTGTACTGTTAGAAGATCATAATCATTAAAACGTTATTTAGAAACAACACAAAATAGCAATAGTTAGGGAAAAAGCCAGGGGAAACATAGAATTTTCACCAAATGATTTATTGTAACACAATCTGCGCAAAAGCCCAGTTGATCACCGAAATTAAACTCCAGGGAAAACATCTCTTGAATATTTAAACTTAGATACATTTAACAATAAAGAGGGAAAAAAAGAAAAAAACTTTAAGGCAATAGAAATCTAAATAAAATAAAAATGAAAAATTTAGAACTTATTTACGTAAAAGGTTCATACAGAGCATACATGTCCCATTTTGTTAAAACTGCACAAGAATAAAACGAAACATAAAAAACAAGCCGGGATGGATAAATACAGGACAGGAAACTTTTGTAGCCGAGTTCCCTACCCTGAAAATGCTTGAAGCAAATATTTAGCAATGCTTTCAACTATCAGGATGGGATTTGTTGGAAAACATGTCTTCGAGAGGTGGAATTTTCATATTATAGCATATGCTATATTTATTAATATCTACATAGTAAATATAAACTTTTAAATTTATATCAAATTGTTCTTCCCATTTTCTAGTTAGTTATAATATTACAAATATAAATCAATTATGTTATAGACATATTGAAATGACGAAGTATTGGAATTTTTTTTTTTTTTGTATTAAAAACGAAATTTATAAAATCACATTTAGGATACTTCAATGAGTCAGTCTTTATGTGCTAACTTCATAGACATTCCCTTTTAAACAATTAATTACGATTTTTATTTTAAAAAAATATTTATTTTACGATTTATTTTATTTTTGTTTATTTAATTTGTAATTTACGATTTTTTAAATTTTTTATTACTTACGATTTTTTTAATTTTTAATTATTTACGATTTGACTGATTATTATTTATGACTGGCTAATATGATCCCGTCTAATATAGTCGTAGGACTGGCAATCCTACACAGCAAAAGAAAAGCATCTTCTGTCTCGAAATCTGCCAGTAGATAGCCGGCCTTGGCCCACCATGGGGTGTGCACGGCAGTATCATTGGTGAATTAGGATTTATCATTTCTATAATTAGGATAATACAAAAAAATATAAAAACTATGTTATAGACCGCGAAGTACTTGTAAATACATGATTTTCTTTAAAAGTATTGATAATGAAGTGATTCAATAGAAGTCATTTAGGAACAACACAAAATAATAATTGTCAGGGGAAAAAAGGAGGTAAAATAACCTAGAATGTTCCTAAACGAGACCAAAACACAATCTGCACAAAAACACCCATCAACTTCCAGTTGATCACTGAAATTTAAACCCAGGAAAGCATCTCTTGAATACTTTAAACTTAGATACATATAGCAAATAAATAAAGAAAGATAAATAAAAAAAAAGAAATAAAACTCTAAGAGAAATAAAACTCTAAATATAAATAAAAAAAAATTGCAGAACTTATGTATGTAAAAGGTTCATACATAGAAGCATATATGTGTTTCCATACTGCCATTTTGCTAAAAGTGCAAAAAAAGAAAAACACCATAAAAAACAAGCCGGGATGGATAAATACAGGGACAGGAAATGTTTTTTGTAGCCGAGTTCTCTCCTGAAAATGCTTGAAGCAAATATTTGGAATGCTTTTCAACTATCGAAGCTGGGATTTGTTGGAAAAATCTCTTCGAGAGGTGGATTTTCCGATATTATATCATATGCTGCAGTCTTGACTCAGATTTTTATTTGTTTATATATAATGCAGGAACAGCTATATATATATATATATATATATATATATATAAACTGCAATATTTTTGTATTATTCTTTTACGCACACAAAAAAGGCTATATATATTACCTATATCTATTAATATCTACATAGTAAACATTTTTTTTTCTAATACAGCTGGCAAACATTTAGACAATTGTCTTGGATGCCTTAAGGCAAACCCTACACCAACGTTACTCACTTAGCACTACTTCCAGGAGGTGCGTGCAGCTTGAAGATAAGCTACGGACGCGGAGTAACAATACCCGTAAAGGTCCCAACCATTATGCTAGACCGGGACCTAAGGTTTAAAGTGGAATTCGGAACCACTAAAACACCCATGACTCCGTCCGACCGAACCTGAAATCTACAGTACCAAGCGCCAAAGCGCTAGTGAGTCGGTCGTCAGGCCTGGAGCAAACTCACCACAGTAGTAGTAGTCATATTAGAAAAGGATCTACGATTTAAAGTGGATTCCGAACCCTAGAAACATCCATGGTACCTCTCCGGGACACGGAACTGAACTTGTGTGGCAGCGCCAAAGATCGCTAGACACTCGGCCGGTGGGCCAGCTATTTGTTTGGTAAAGATCGAAATAATCTGAGAAAAATATTTTTATATTTTCATAATTATT
>BPLR01011660.1:0-91175 GCA_021605095.1 Caerostris extrusa | reverse complement strand
CAAACATCCATACCTTTAGGCTCGGTGTTCTAGGGGAGGAGTGAGTATACCAAATTGCTTTCAAAAATAAATTCTTCTGTACCCTTTATTACAAGCATTGCTTCTTGGGTGAATTTTGGAACTTCCTTTACTTACAGAAATTTCAAAATATTGTCAACCTAACAAGGGATTTAGCAGTAAAATATACAGCTTATTTATTGCTTTTAAGGAAAGTGCAGGTTCTAATTTGCTGTCACTGCTTTCAGAAACAAGAAGACTTGAAAATGATTGTGATGCTTAAAAAGTATTGTACTATAGATAGTTAGGTTTGCCTGATGGGAGTTGTCCGAGTTTTCTCCCCTATGATTCAAACCATCTGAAACCTAAAATATACATTAGTGAACAAGAACTCCACCTTATAGCACAAAAAGAGAAGTAAATTCAACAAGACAGTAACGATCTAAAATTCACTTCAACATGGAAGCAAATCGAATTTTAACAATTCAAGATTTTCTAAACGATACTTCCTTTTATTTATTCTAACTATTCAATATATTTATTCGTTGGAAATGCACAGAATTTACAATTTCTTACTCGTTTTAAAAGAGTTTGGATTGAATTTTTTCACTTAATAAAAGCATTTTGGACAATGGGAACTGATTTTATTTTAACTTTCCCAGAATTTTTAGATTCCATTAGATTTTCCAGGAAAAGAGTAAATATATCGCATATAAAATATCTCCCACAATTTAAGAACTGCTTGATGAATATGAAGATAAAATTGCCTGATTTTTTTTTTTTCGTGATTTTTCTTTCCCTAGAATTCAGTGTTGTCTTTAATTTAATTTAACCTTATTTTTATCTAGAGATCAAATTAAAGGAAATAATTTAACAGGTTTTTTTTTTTTTCTTCTATCTTTATTCTTGAAGAATTACTTAACAACACTGAGACATTTTAATTTAATTTAGTTAAACAATGGATGACACGTGGCCGAATGAATAATTACAAACGAGAATGAATCGCATTTTGAAAAACATTTTGCGTTTGATAAAGAAATTTGGCTCATATGGGAAATCGAATTAATCAACGGAAGGCTAAACAATGCTTTAATTTGGGACAAATTAAAAACTGTGTACTGTCTTTGGAACGGAGGCCTTTTTTTTTCCTCGTTGTTTTAGGGCTCTTTTAAATTGATGAGACAATTTAAACATTTGGTAATAATCTATCTCAATTTATTTCTTTTGATTTTTTTAAACACCCTTAAGGGACTGATTGGCCATTGATACTTCTTATAATGCGAGTTTGTAATGTGGCAACATAGTAATTGAAGAAAGAAGGGAATTTTCAATAGGAAATTAAATACAGCAAATCTTGTAATAAAAATTATTTTTTTTTATTCGACAAAAATTTAAGAATTCAAGAAATACACTTATAATACGATAGTCTTACAAAACAAATTATCTCTAAATCTGTCTTAGATTGGTTCGTTTAGTCACTCTATGGTCATTTTGCGCACACTTTAAGCTAAGTAGACAGGGAACTACAGTTCAACGTGGATTCCGAACTACTAACAAACATCCATGCCACATCCACCATTCGAGAGCTATTGCCAATTGGACATCAGTCAGCGATCTGTCTCACAACCGCATATAGATAGGTAAATGTTATTCAATAGCACAAGAATCATAGTCACATGGATAAGTTACACGAAACAATTTACTGTTTTCTAAATACAAATTTCATGAGGATAATGAATCTTAATAATTTGTTTTATACTCAATAAGGCCTGTAATCTAAATATTAAAAAAGAAAATGAAAAGACAAAAGAATCTTTTGAAGCTAATAAGTCAAGGAGGAATGGTGGCCGAATGATTAACGCTCTATCGTTCCAGGGTTCGAGTCTCGACACTGCTATGGATATTTTCAGTGATTCGAAATCCACTTTAAACCGTAGCTCTCGGTCTGATAGTAATTGCAGAGTGTTGTGAGGATTGTGTTGCTCCCGTCCGTGGTATATTTTCAAGCTACACATGCCCCTTGGGTAGTGCGGAGTTGGTGTAGCCCATTTAGACTGCTTACAGAAACATGTTTAATATGACACAGGCCTCAATGCAATTTTAAAAAAATCTAAGAAGTCGTAACAATTTTTTTCTGCACACAGGCACATTGTACACAATGCACACAAGAACACAAATTTGCAATCTCAGTGAGCAAAAATCAAATAAGGTGAAAATAAAGAGAAATTGCATGATGATAATGAGTCGTAACAATTTGTTATATACGCAGAAAGGTCTGCAGTCTCGATACTGAAAAGGAGAAGACATCGGAATTTCCAGGAAAAAGAGTAAAATATCGCATACAGAATATCTCCACAATTTAAGAAATGCTACCTGAAGATGAAGATAAGTGACCTAATATTTTTTTCATGAGTTTTCTTTTCCTAGAATTCAGTGTTGTCTTTAGTTTAACTTAACATTATGTTTATCTAGAGATCAAGTTAAAGGAACCAATTTAATAGATTTTTTTCTTCTATCATTGTTCGTGAAGAATTACTTAACTACACTGAGACATTTTAATTTAATTTTTGTTAAACAATGGATGAGACGAGGCCAAATGAATAATTACAAACGGGAATGAATCGCATTTTGAAAAACATTTTGCGCTGGATGAAGAAATTTGGCTCATATGGGAAATCAAATTAATCAGCGGAAGACTAAACAATGCTCTAATTTGGGACACATTAAAAACTGTTTACTGCCCGGTGAATGGAAGCCTTTTTTTTTTCCTTGTTTAAAGGCTCTTTTAAATTGATGAAACAGTTTAAACATTTGGTATTAATTTATCTGAATTTATTTCTTTGGGTATTTTTAAACAGCCTTAAGGGACTGATTGGCCAATGATACTTCTTTTAATACGAGTTTGTAATGTAGCAACATAGTAATTGAAGGAAGAAGGGAATTATTAATAATAAGGACCTTATTGTAAACAGGATTTTATTTGTATTACAGCAAGGTGGTAGACACATTAAGCACTTGAAGGTGTAAATAATTCAAGACAAAATGTTTTGAATTCATTTTAGAATTATAATTTCTTGTCATGTTCTCTACAAAAGCGCCATTTATTTTCGACATTTAAAACTATTTATGTATTGCTGTCATTCAAACAGAATCCAATTAATTGGGAATAATAGTTTGAAAACAGTTTGTCTTTTCTGATCCATAATCTTTCATTTTTTCATTACTCCCATCATGCTTTACTTTTTTTCAAACTTTTGAAAGCACTTTTTATTTACAGACTTGCAACAATTCCTTCTTTACAGTATTTTCTTGCACGGACTACATATTTTAAGGTATATATTATTATTATAGAAACATTTTTGAATGAATATAAAATATTGTTTTGCAAATTAATTTTTAGTGATAAGCACCGAATATTGGAAGTCAAGAAATGGGATGAACATGAAAAACATAAAGAACATATTAAATCCAAAAGAAAATAAATCAACTTGAAATAAAATAATTTTCAATAGTCTTAGAAATTTCATTGGTGATTAGTAATGATGATGATAAAAGTATCAGGCCAACATTTAAACATACTGATTTTTATAAATTATTATTTTGTTAAGCATATTTCATTTAAATTTAGTAAAATTTATACAAATGTAATTTTTTAACATTAACTAGAACCATGTTTTTGGAAATATTTTTTGCTTCTGTTTAAAAGCAATTTTTATCACATAAACTGGTTTAAGAAGGAAAGGGATAGAATTTATGAGGCAATATTTGTTGGGAAAAAAACTTTGGCCTCATAAAAACAGTGCGTCATTTTTGAAAAAGATCTTAAAAATATTTTTCAATTAATAAACAATTTGTTATTATTGAATATTTTCGTTCAAAATGCAGCCATTCTGTGAAAGTTTTTGTTTCATATACTGAATACAGAATGAGTATCTAAAACTATTTTTGTAGTTAACACCGAGCCACTACAAACATCCATACCTTTAGGCTCGGTGTTCTAGGGGAGGAGTGAGTATACCAAATTGCTTTCAAAAATAAATTCTTCTGTACCCTTTATTACAAGCATTGCTTCTTGGGTGAATTTTGGAACTTCCTTTACTTACAGAAATTTCAAAAATATTGTCAACCTAACAAGGGATTTAGCAGTAAAATATACAGCTTATTTATTGCTTTTAAGGAAAGTGCAGGTTCTAATTTGCTGTCACTGCTTTCAGAAACAAGAAGACTTGAAAATGATTGTGATGCTTAAAAGTATTGTACTATAGATAGTTAGGTTTGCCTGATGGGAGTTGTCCGAGTTTTCTCCCCTATGATTCAAACCATCTGAAACCTAAAATATACATTAGTGAACAAGAACTCCACCTTATAGCACAAAAAAAAGAGAAGTAAATTCAACAAGACAGTAACGATCTAAAATTCACTTCAACATGGAAGCAAATCGAATTTTAACAATTCAAGATTTTCTAAACGATACTTCCTTTATTTATTCTAACTATTCAATATATTTATTCGTTGGAAATGCACAGAATTTACAATTTCTTACTCGTTTTAAAAGAGTTTGGATTGAATTTTTTTCACTTAATAAAAAGCATTTTGGACAATGGGAACTGATTTTATTTTAACTTTCCCAGAATTTTTAGATTCCATTAGATTTTCCAGGAAAAGAGTAAATATATCGCATATAAAATATCTCCACAATTTAAGAACTGCTTGATGAATATGAAGATAAAATTGCCTGATTTTTTTTTTTTTTTCGTGATTTTTCTTTCCCTAGAATTCAGTGTTGTCTTTAATTTAATTTAACCTTATTTTTATCTAGAGATCAAATTAAAGGAAATAATTTAACAGGTTTTTTTTTTCTTCTATCTTTATTCTTGAAGAATTACTTAACAACACTGAGACATTTTAATTTAATTTAGTTAAACAATGGATGACACGTGGCCGAATGAATAATTACAAACGAGAATGAATCGCATTTTGAAAAACATTTTGCGTTTGATAAAGAAATTTGGCTCATATGGGAAATCGAATTAATCAACGGAAGGCTAAACAATGCTTTAATTTGGGACAAATTAAAAACTGTGTACTGTCTTTGGAACGGAGGCCTTTTTTTTTCCTCGTTGTTTTAGGGCTCTTTTAAATTGATGAGACAATTTAAACATTTGGTAATAATCTATCTCAATTTATTTCTTTTGATTTTTTTAAACACCCTTAAGGGACTGATTGGCCATTGATACTTCTTATAATGCGAGTTTGTAATGTGGCAACATAGTAATTGAAGAAAGAAGGGAATTTTCAATAGAAATTAAATACAGCAAATCTTGTAATAAAAATTATTTTTTTTTATTCGACAAAAATTTAAGAATTCAAGAAATACACTTATAATACGATAGTCTTACAAAACAAATTATCTCTAAATCTGTCTTAGATTGGTTCGTTTTAGTCACTCTATGGTCATTTTGCGCACACTTTAAGCTAAGTAGACAGGGAACTACAGTTCAACGTGGATTCCGAACTACTAACAAACATCCATGCCACATCCACCATTCGAGAGCTATTGCCAATTGGACATCAGTCAGCGATCTGTCTCACAACCGCATATAGATAGGTAAATGTTATTCAATAGCACAAGAATCATAGTCACATGGATAAGTTACACGAAACAATTTACTGTTTTCTAAATACAAATTTCATGAGGATAATGAATCTTAATAATTTGTTTTATACTCAATAAGGCCTGTAATCTAAATATTAAAAAAGAAAATGAAAAGACAAAAGAATCTTTTGAAGCTAATAAGTCAAGGAGGAATGGTGGCCGAATGATTAACGCTCTATCGTTCCAGGGTTCGAGTCTCGACACTGCTATGGATATTTTCAGTGATTCGAAATCCACTTTAAACCGTAGCTCTCGGTCTGATAGTAATTGCAGAGTGTTGTGAGGATTGTGTTGCTCCCGTCCGTGGTATATTTTCAAGCTACACATGCCCCTTGGGTAGTGCTAAATGAGTTGGTGTAGCCCATTTAGACTGCTTACAGAAACATGTTTAATATGACACAGGCCTCAATGCAATTTTAAAAAATCTAAGAAGTCGTAACAATTTTTTTCTGCACACAGGCACATTGTACACAATGCACACAAGAACACAAATTTGCAATCTCAGTGAGCAAAAAAATCAAATAAGGTGAAAATAAAGAGAAATTGCATGATGATAATGAGTCGTAACAATTTGTTATATACGCAGAAAGGTCTGCAGTCTCGATACTGAAAAGGAGAAGACATCGGAATTTCCAGGAAAAGAGTAAAATATCGCATACAGAATATCTCCACAATTTAAGAAATGCTACCTGAAGATGAAGATAAGTGACCTAATATTTTTTCATGAGTTTTCTTTTCCTAGAATTCAGTGTTGTCTTTAGTTTAACTTAACATTATGTTTATCTAGAGATCAAGTTAAAGGAACCAATTTAATAGATTTTTTTTTTTCTATCATTGTTCGTGAAGAATTACTTAACTACACTGAGACATTTTAATTTAATTTTGTTAAACAATGGATGAGACGAGGCCAAATGAATAATTACAAACGGGAATGAATCGCATTTTGAAAAACATTTTGCGCTGGATGAAGAAATTTGGCTCATATGGGAAATCAAATTAATCAGCGGAAGACTAAACAATGCTCTAATTTGGGACACATTAAAAACTGTTTACTGCCCGGTGAATGGAAGCCTTTTTTTTTTCCTTGTTTAAAGGCTCTTTTAAATTGATGAAACAGTTTAAACATTTGGTATTAATTTATCTGAATTTATTTCTTTGGGTATTTTTTAAACAGCCTTAAGGGACTGATTGGCCAATGATACTTCTTTTAATACGAGTTTGTAATGTAGCAACATAGTAATTGAAGGAAGAAGGGAATTATTAATAATAAGGACCTTATTGTAAACAGGATTTTATTTGTATTACAGCAAGGTGGTAGACACATTAAGCACTTGAAGGTGTAAATAATTCCAAGACAAAATGTTTTGAATTCATTTTAGAATTATAATTTCTTGTCATGTTCTCTACAAAAGCGCCATTTATTTTCGACATTTAAAACTATTTATGTATTGCTGTCATTCAAACAGAATCCAATTAATTGGGAATAATAGTTTGAAAACAGTTTGTCTTTCTGATCCATAATCTTTCATTTTTTTCATTACTCCCATCATGCTTTACTTTTTTCAAACTTTTGAAAGCACTTTTTATTTACAGACTTGCAACAATTCCTTCTTTACAGTATTTTCTTGCACGGACTACATATTTTAAGGTATATATTATTATTATAGAAACATTTTTGAATGAATATAAAATATTGTTTTGCAAATTAATTTTTAGTGATAAGCACCGAATATTGGAAGTCAAGAAATGGGATGAACATGAAAAACATAAAGAACATATTAAATCCAAAAGAAAATAAATCAACTTGAAATAAAATAATTTTCAATAGTCTTAGAAATTTCATTGGTGATTAGTAATGATGATGATAAAAGTATCAGGCCAACATTTAAACATACTGATTTTTATAAATTATTATTTTGTTAAGCATATTTCATTTAAATTTAGTAAAATTTATACAAATGTAATTTTTTAACATTAACTAGAACCATGTTTTTGGAAATATTTTTTGCTTCTGTTTAAAAGCAATTTTTATCACATAAACTGGTTTAAGAAGGAAAGGGATAGAATTTATGAGGCAATATTTGTTGGGAAAAAAAAAAACTTTGGCCTCATAAAAACAGTGCGTCATTTTTGAAAAAAAGATCTTAAAAATATTTTTCAATTAATAAACAATTTGTTATTATTGAATATTTTCGTTCAAAATGCAGCCATTCTGTGAAAGTTTTTGTTTCATATACTGAATACAGAATGAGTATCTAAAACTATTTTTGTAGTTAACACTTTAACAAACTATTTTAAGAAGCAAGAAAATTTATATTTTCTAACAGAATTTGAACAATCTCATATTCAATACTTACTCAGGGTTTTTTTAAAGTCTTGAAGATATCATGGTTATAGTTTTGAAACTTAAGACATTGCAAAATTTTGGTCTTCATTTCTTTTATTCGAAAAAAAATATTGAAGAAAGCAAATGGCAATAAAATGATTTCATGGAAGTCAGAGTTTCCAGAACTGTACCCATTCCAGAGTCTCCGAGACGACATAAATAATGGAAGTGAAAACGTAACGATGAAATTAAACCGATATATTACTGATCATAAAGATGATTGCCCACGGTGCAGCCAAAAATGAAACCCATATAGTTCCACAACCACCGTATTCGCCTGATGTAGCACCGTGCGACTTCTGGCATTCCCCTAAACTCAAAAGACCTCTCCGGGGACACCGTTTTGAGTCGATTGAAGAGATTCAACTTTGAATCGACGCTCGCTTTGAAGACCATTCCGGACAATGACTTTTTAGCATGCATTGAGGATTGGAAAAGACTTTGGCATAAGTGCATTGTGTCCGGAGGGGATTACTGAAGGGGATGAAATAAATTTGGAAGAAAAAAATAAAGAGTTTTTGAAAAAAAAAAAATTGGCCTTACTTTTGCGCACAATAGTAGTTTAAAAACTGTGACATTACAAAAATTTTGGTCTTCCTCTTTGTTATTCGAAAATATATATATATACTGAAAAAGCAAATGGTAACAAAATAATTTCAAGAAAGTCAAGTTTCTGAAAATGTACCCATTTCAGAGTCTCCGTGACGACATAAATAATGGAAGTGAAAACGTAACGGGAAATTAAACCGATATATTACAGACCATAAAGATGACTGCCCATGGTGCAGCAATGTCAAGGGACTTTGTGATATTAAACTTCTGCAAATGGTTGTTTCAAAACTGCTGGGAACTACTTATAGTACAGACATTTATGCAATAAAAAGTCACCGACAAAATTATTCAAAGAATGATGTTTATGGGCCCCCAAAACATAGAAGTAATACAAAAAGACTGTTGTAGTTTTCCCAAATGGTGTTGGATACTTTACTTTTTACTTCATTTTTGTGTCCAATATTTTATTCTTTGTACAACAATTATTCATCATAAGTTTCTGCAAGGTAACCTGCTTGCTAATTCGTGTTATTTTCATCCAGAACAAAATATATGTGCCATAAAGAATGTTCGTGCACCGACGAAATTGTTATAAATGGAAGATATTTCTCTTTTTTTTTCAGCTAATAAAAAGGAAAAAAGCTTTACTGCTTTTCTTCGTGATAAAGTCAATTTGAAATAGAAATTGGATGAAAAACGAGTTTTAGATGGAGAAATTGTAAAAATGTTCGCTTTTTTTTTTTTTGACAAGCGAAAGACCTTGGAGAAGTTGTAAAGAATAAATTATATTTAGCAGAACCTTTTAGAACATTTAAGAATTTTTTTTATTTTATAAAAACAGCAAGGTGAATAATGAGAAATGCTGTAGGGAACTTTTAAATAAGGAAATTAAAGAATATATAAAGGATTCGCCAAACAGCGACAGCAAAGCGGAATGCGGCTGGATTTAATACTCTTCCCTCCTGAATTTTAACTGAATCTTTACCATTACGTCATATCAGTTTACCATTTTATAATACAATTTCTAGTAATTTAATCTAAAAATACAATAAAGCTGCTTCATTATAAAAATAAAGAAGAAAAATAAGCAAGCAGTAATAGATTCCTCTAGAACAGTGGTCTCCAAACTACGGCCCTCGGGCCAAATCCGGTCGCCAGTGTCATCAATCCGGCCCGCGACAGCGAATAGCTTGTTGTTGCTGTAATAAGTTGGATAAAAAAAACAGAATGATAATAACTCTATTTTATTTACTCGCTAGGTAAAGCTTAATGACAAGCATAATAAGCAGAAAATTTAACATAAGCAAAACAACTAACAAATAATTGAAATGAATCCACTAACATTATAAACTAGTGAACATCCCGCGGTAGTTATGTTGGGGTGAAAGAGTATCGTATATGTATTTATAACGATGTTTGGAATGTATATACCTGAATCAAACATATGATTTTTTTATCCTGAAAATCCCTCAGAAACGGAAAAGCTAAATTAATGCGAATGAAACCGCGGGGTATCCACTTGTAAAAAATACTAATGAGATTTATGCAATATGATTTTCACTGACAATAGTTTGTAGTTGTGGATCAATTTAACTTGCACCAATTATTAAAAGAGATTTAAGATGCTCATCGGTTCGGATCTGTAAACATTATTCATAAGTCTAGAAATTATAGATAATTGCAGAAAATTAAAAACGGTTTTTTGGACCCTTGGTACTTACTGAGTAAGTAGGCCCTAAGGCTGGAAAGTTTGGAGACCCTGCTCTTAGAATAATAAGGCAGTTTTTCTTTGTATTTTTGATTAAATTGCTTAATAATTTTATTATAAAATGGTAAACTGATTTCACTTAATGGTTAAATGAAGGTAAAATTCAAAAGAAAAGAATATTAAAATCCATCAGTTGTCAGCTTTGCTGTCACTGTCTTCAGATTAGAAGTGCCTGTAAGGATTATGATAGTTTATCACAATTTTCAAATCATAATCTCTTTTTATTTATCATACATTTGTAAAAACTATGCATAAGTCCAGAACCGGAGTGAATTGCCCAAATTCCGTCAGAAAATATAAATTGCTTTGATATTTAAAATTACGAATCTTGTTTCCAGTTGCGAAAATTAATAAGAAGAGAACCAATCCTTTATTCAACAAAACAAGCTTATTAGAATATATTTTCACGTCTTGTTAATGAATTTGAAGAAATGTAAACCTCTTACCAAGTACAGCTAGATACATACATAAACTGTCATAATACTTACCAGCTCTTTTAATCTAAATGATATGCTGTTTTGAAAATAAAAAAAGATTAAAAAATAAAACGAATAAAAAAAAAAAAGAAAAATTGAAGATGAAAGTTAATAAAGCAGTAACATATTCTTCTGGAATTATAAAGCAGTTTTGTTATATTTTTAGATTAAATTACCGAAAAATTTTTTTATTATAAAGTGGTAAACTGATATGACTGAATGGTGAAGTATGCAGGTAAAATTGAAGAGGAAGAATATTAAATTCATCAGAGATGAGCTTTGCTGCCATTGCTTTCAGATTAGAAGAGTTTGTAAGGATTATGATAGTTTATCATAATTTTAAATCATGATTGATTTTATTTATCAGACATTTGTAAAATCTATGCATAAATCCACAACCGGATTGAACTATCAAATACAATCATAAAATATAAATTACTGGGATATTTAAAAATAACGACTCATGTTTTCCATTTGCGATTAAATAAGAAGAGAGAAATCTTTATTCAATAAAACGAGATGTATTATAATATATATTTTTCATGATCTTATTAATGAATTTGAAGAAATGTGTATACCTCTCACCAAGTAAAAGCTATATATTTACATAAATTATCATAAACCTTACCAGCTCTTCTAATCTATATATGGGACTGTTTTAACGATAAAAAAAATTTTTAACTAAATAAGCAAAAAAAAAAAATTTAATAGAAGATGAAAAATGATAAGCAGTAATAGATTCTTCTAATGGTTGTCTATAGATTATTTTATTAGATAGTTTATTTTGTTGTATTTTTTAGATTAAATTAATAATTTTATTATAAATGGTAAAAGGATATAACTTAATGATGAAGTATGCAGGTGAAATTCAAGAGGAAAAATATTAAAAAGTCATCACAAGTGAACTTTTGATGTCCCTGTTTTCTGATTAAGAAAGAGCTTTTAAGGTTCATGATAATTTATGCAAGTATTTGCTTTACTTGATGATAGATTTGCACATTTCTTGAAATTCATTAATAAGACCTGAAAATATATATTCTAAGAAAAAGCATGTTTCATTGAATAAAGAATTGGTTCTCTTCTGATTTATTTTCGCAACTCGAAATTTGTTATTCTTTGTTATTAAATTTGTTATTAAAATAAGTTATTTTAAATATCCGAGCAATTTATATTTTGTGACTGAATTTGGACAATTCATTCCAGTTCTGGACGTATTCATATTTTTTACAAATAATAGATATAAAATCGACATGGACTTTAAAATTGTAACACAAAATATCTTTTTTGTCTTCATGTCTGTTATTCGCAAAATATAATAATTTTTCTGCAAAGCGCAATCGATAATAAATATTTTCATTGTAGCTATATTTTGGTTACATTATATACCACTTTCTTGGACTCCGAGATGACATTAATAACGGAAGGGAGATCATAGGAAAAAGAATTTACAACCCATATATTGTGGACCATAAGAATATTGCCCGTGGTACATCAACATCAAAAGGTTTTGTGATATTAAACCTCGGCATGTGGTTGTTCCAAATGGCAGGGAACTTCTTACAGACATTTATGCAAATGTCATATGAAATAGTATTCAGAATAATCCAGAAGTTATGTTTATTGCCCAAAAAGAAGAAATAGGAACACAAAAGATAAAAGGTTTTGCAAAAAAAAAGGTTAGATATTTTTACATAGTATATTTTATACTCCTGTTTTTTTATTTTCTATTTTGGTCTATGGCTCTGAAACTTGGTCTTTGGCAAGATCTGATAAGGCCCATTTGGGTTTATTTGAGCGGAAGATTTTAAGGCTGTTCTTGGAGGTGTTAAGGAAAATGATTGTTGGAGAAGACGGTACAACGCAGAAATTTATAAATGCTATAAGACCCAGAGATTAAACTGGGCTGCTCATATATTTAGAATGAATGATTTAAATAAACCCAGTAAAAGGCTCGTTTTTGGCAAAGCCAAAGGGAGAAAAAAGGAAGAGAACGACCTAAGTTGCGATGTATAGACGCAGTTGAAAGAGATTTTGCTGCACTAAACGGTGAGAATTGGAGGACCCTTGTCACTCAGAGGAATGCATGGAAATCTCTTGGAGGAAAAACATTGGCTCACTCTGGGCTGTCGTGCTGTTGATGATGAAATTTTATAAACTGTATAAAATTCATTGATCGCAAATTACCATAGAAATCAATAACCTATTCTCTAATGTGTGTTATTTTCATTTAAAAAAGGAACACATTATATGTTCTGTAAGTACTATTATATGCTCCATCGAAATTCTTCTATAAAGAAGATTTTTTTTTTTAGTTAGTAAAAAGAAAATAGTTTTATTACTTATCTTCTCGATAAAGTTTTATTACATTTGACGTCGAAAATAGTTTTGTTACATTTGAAATAGAAATTCTATGAAAACGAGTTTTTAATGGATAAAATTATAAAAATGTCCGTTTTTTGAGAGGACAAAAAAAGCAGTAAAAGAATGAATTGTGTTCAGTTGTAACTTTGAGAACTTTTAAGCGGTTTTTTTAATAAACACATTTCAAAAAAATCTTTAAAAGATTAAATGTGAGACTGTTTTGAAGGTCAAAAAAATTAAATAGAAAATGAAAATAATGATGCAGTAATAAATTGGCATAGACTTTCAGAATTGTTTTATTGTATTTAAAATATTAATAATTGTAGAAGGAATTAATTACTACTTTGTTACCTGTCTAATGGTCTAATGTTAAAGTTCACAGTTGACATGCAAGAGGAAGAATATTTAATTTCACAGGTGGGGATCATTGCCGTTACTGTTTTTCATAAATTAGTAGAAAAATGTAGAAGTTTATGAGAACGTCTGAAATCGATATTGGGAATGTTTGGTGCATATTTTTTCCAGATTATGTCAAAAGATGTGTTGTTTTTTCTTATCCCAATTGGTAGTCAGCAACATCTAGACCACGTTTGACCAATCCAGGCGATCTTGCAGCCACTTCGGAAATGCTTCATAATCCCACGGACGCATATGAAATTATGTATCCTCATATTAGATTTAGACCCTCTACAGACATTTTTGGAACGAAAAATTGAAAAAAATTTAATTATTATTTTGTGTTTACTATTATTCTTACATGTAAGCATAGGTAATATAATAATAATGATACTAAACGCACATAGTAAAGAAATATATAACAATAAAAAGGAAATATAAAAAATATATAGATATAAATAAAAAAAAAAAGGAAATCATTAAAAAATATATACTTGCTATATTAAATGTTCCACGATGCTCAGGCATCCTGAGTTCGCAGAATGTAATTTACTTATTCTGCAAACTCATAACTGTAAACTCATCAATAAAACAGGTAATATCTGGGTCCTATATTCGAACAAATATTATTATAAATCAAAGTTAATTTTTTCTCATCATTTCAGCAATTAATTTTTTAATATAGGAATGCACACATAATGTATTTTTAATACATTGGTTTTCACTACTTTGGCCATTATAAAATAAATGCATTTTGTAAAAGTGTGATAAATATCACGGGCCGGAAAAATGTTCAATTCAGCCTGCGGTTTGGCCACCCCTCATCTAGACCAAGCCCACGAACAGAAGTAGCTCATGGTTGAAGTGAAAGGGGACAGCTTCTGTTATGATAGAGCACCTGTAGGTAAAAGTCACACCTGACTTGACAACAATAACATATAAAAGGAAATGTTCTTTTTATTAATTATAGTTACAGCTAAGGAGAGAAGATGTTTAAAAATCGCTTCCGTTGCTGTTGGCTCCGTTCCAAAGCAAATGAGAAAAGAAAAAAGCAAAGTCATTTGTTCAACGAGCGAGCAAATTAACGGCTGCCAAGGGCGAAATAGCAAATACCGTAAACATATAGGAAAACAATTTAACGCGTCCCCGCTAATCCTTGGGCAGATAACGGGACTCGAAATCAATCGAGCGAGCACACGAGTAGCAAATTTTTGACGTGCAAAATGTATTGCAATTAAATAGATTCCATGTAATTTATATTTCTCCTGTGCAAAAAAGGGATGATTATTAATCTGATTTTTTCTATTCCATGCTTATGTTATTATTGTAAATGGGTGGATTTTTTAAAGAAGAAATCGATCAATTTAGAGAGAAAAAATGAGCATCATGTTTTTAAAGTCAAATTGCATTAACTGGAACTAACGAAGTGTTGCTTACAAACGCCAGGGACTTTGGATAGAAATCATTTTCTGCTAGAAATTTAGAGTGATAAATTGAAGGTTATGAGAGGATTTTCATCACGTTACCCTTCTGAATAAACGGCCAACAAATGAGAAGAAAAGTGTTTGTGCTGGATATGAACCCCATAAATAAATACGCCGAAAAGTCATCCCTTCTAGAATCATTAAGAGAGTGGCCTGATGGCCCTCTAGAGTTTGGTACCACAGGTTTCGGTTAGAGTCTCGGCGGTGCCCTGAATGTTTGCAGTGATTCGGAATTCACTTTAAACCATAGGTTCCTATCTAATAGGAACGTAGAAGATCGTAGATATAGTATGACTCGCGTCCGTAGTATACACGTGTCCCCAGGGTAGTGCTAAATGTGTAACAGCGGCGCAGCCCTTGTGGCATAAAGATTGACTGACTCGGTGTGCCAGCTGTATTAAAACAACAACAAACATTCATGGAACAGCCGGGATTCGGACCCGAAACCTGTGGCACTGATTGCCAGAGCGCTAATCAATCGCCCATTCAGGTCCTCAAAATGATGTAGAAATTCAGAGCAGTACCAGTTTTTGAGTAATGCATAAAATGAGAGCAAAGATCTCAACATTATCATGACAACATTATCATATAAAAGAAATGACCTTTTTATTAATTACGGTTACAGCTAAAAAGTGAACGATTTTTAAAAAAAAAAATCGTCTTCTGTTGCTGTTGGCACTGTTCCAAAGCAAATGAGAGAAAATTAAAAAAAAAAAGCAAAGTCATTTGTTTAACGAGCGAGCAAATTAACGGCTGCCAAGGGCGAAAAAGCAAATACCGTAAACATATAGGAAAACAATTTAACGCGTCCCCGCTAATTCTTGGACAGATTACGGAAGTCAAAATCAATGAGGCAATCGAGCGAGATCGGCTCTCGGCAAATTTTTGACGTGTAAAATGTATTGGAATTAAAGAGTGATTCCCTATAATTTATATTTCTCTGTGCAAAAAGGATGATTATCAATCTGATTTTTTTTTTCCATTAGAAGCTTATGTTATTGTAAAGGGGTGATTTTTAAACAAGAAATCGATAAATTTAGAGAGAAAATAGAGCATCATGTTTTTAAAGTCAAATTGCATTAACGGGAACTAATCGATGTGTTTCTATCAAGTGCCAAGGACTTTTAATATAAGTCATTTTCTTCTAGAAATTCAGAGCAATAAATTCAAAGTTATGAAAGGTTGGCCTTCTGAATTAATGACATAAATTCAAGGTTATGAAAGGATTTTCATCATGTTGGCCTTCTGAATGAATGGTCATTCATTTCGTAGCCAATAAATGAGAACTTAATGTTTATGCTGGATATGAACCCCACAAATCAATAGTTTGAAAAGTCATCCCTTCTGGAATCAGAAGGAAGGAGCAAACACCAGGAACTGACCCTAGAAAAAATTAGTTTTTAAATAAGATTGGCAACAATAATCAACTTTTATCAAACAAGAAATCGATAAATCTAGAGAGAAAAATATGAACATCAGGTTTTTAAAGTCAAATTGCCTTAACTGGAACTAATCGATGTGTTGCTTTCAAACACCACGAAGTCATTTTCTACTAGAAATTCAGAGTAATAAATTTAAGGTTATAAAAGGTTTTTTTTTTTATCAGGCTGGCCTTCTGAATAAATGACTATTCATTTCGAAGCAAGCAAATGATAACTTAATGTTCATGCTGGATATGAACCCCATAAATCAACACGCCGAAAAGTCATTTCTTCTAGAATCCTTACGAGAGGGGCCTGATGGCTAGCTCTCTAGCGCTCGGTACCACAGGTTTCGAGTCCTGGCGGTGCCCTGGATGTTTGTAGCGGTTCGGAATCCACTTTAAGCCGTAGGTATCGGTCTAATAGGATATTAGAGGAAGAGTTTGTGGAAATAGTGTTACTGGCGTCTGCAGCATGTCTACACGTGCCCCCTGGGTAGTACTATAGTACTCAATGAGTAATAGCGGAGCAGCCCTTTGCTTGTGGCATAAAGATTGACTGTCTTGGCGTTGACAGCTGTATTAGAACAACAACAAACATCCATAGAACAGCCGGGATTGGAACCCCGAAACCTGTGGCCCCGTTAGCCAGAGCGCTAGGCACTCTGCCATTCAGACCCTCAAAAAGATATAGAAATTCGGAGCAGTACCACTTTTACTAAATTCATCATCCTGTATTATGCTGATTTTGCTAATAATACGTATTCCCAGCCGAGGATAAACCGAGGTCAAAGTTTCAGCATTTGAAAATGATAACATATACAAAGAAAATGATCTTTTTATTAATTATAGTTACAGCTAAAGAGTGACGATGATAAAATAAATCGCCTTCCGTTGCTGTTGGCTCTGTTCCAAAGCAAATGAGAAAAGAAAAAAAAAAGCAAAGTCATTTGTTTAACGAGCGAGCAAATTAACGACTGCCAAAGGCGAAAAAGCAAATACCGTAAACATATAGGAAAACAATTTAACGCATCCCCGCCGCTAATCCTTGGGCAGATTACGGAAGTCGAAATCAATCGAGCGAACACACGATGCCAGTTCACGGTAAATTTCTGACGTGCAAAATGTATTGGAATTAAATAGATTCCCTGTAATTTATATTTCTCTGTGAAAATGAATGATTATTAATCTGATTTTTTTCCATTAGAAGTTTATATTATTGTATAGGGAATGACTTTTTTTTAAAAAGAAGTCGCTAGATCAGGGAGAAAAATATGAGCATCATATTTTTAAAGTCAAACTGCATTAACTGGAAGTAATCGATGTGTTGCTTTCAAGAGACAGGGACTTTGGATATAAGTCATTTTCTACTAGAAATTTAGAGTAATAAATTCAAGGTTATGAAAGATTGTCCTTCTGAATTAATGACATAAATTCATGGTTATGAAAGGATTTTCATCATGTTGTCCTGCTGAATGAACGGCCATTCATTTCGAAGCCAACAAATGAGATCATCAGTATTTATGCTGGATATGAACCTTATAAATCAATAGGCCGAAACGTCCTCCCTTCTCCAATCAGAAGGAAAGGGGCAACACCAGACACTGGCCCTGGGGAAAGTTGTTTCTAAATAAGACAGGCAACAATAATAAACTTTCATCAAACACGAAATCGATACATTTAGAGAGAAAAATATGAGTATCATTTTTTTAAAGTCAAGTTGCATTAACTGGAACTAATCGATGTGTTGTTTTCAAGGACTTTGAATTGAAGTCATTTTCTACTAAAAATTCAGGGTAATAAATTCCAGGTTATGAAAGATTTGAATGTCATGTTGGCCTTCTGAAAGAATGGTCATTCATTTCGAAGCAAAAAAATGCGAGCATTTGTGTTTATGCAGGATATGAATCCCATAAATCCATAGGATGAAAAGTCAACTCTTCTGGAATAATTATGAGAGCCCCTGAGGGCCAAGTGTCTAGCGCTCGGTACCACAGGTTTCGGGTTAGAGTCTCGCGGGTCCATGGATGGTTTTTGTGGATCGGAATGCACTTTAAACAGTAAGTACCTGTCTAATAGGGCCGTAGAGCATTGTGGGGATAATGTTACTCGCGTCCGTAGCATATCTTCAAGCTGCACGTGTCTCCTGTGTAGTTCTAAATGAGTAACAGCGGCGCAACCCTTGCTGGCGATATGAAGTTTAACTGTCTCGGGTTGGCAGGTGTATTAGAGCATCAACAAAAAAATATCCATGGAACCTCCTGGATTCGAACTTGAAACCTGCGGCTTCGAGAGCCAGAGCGCTAGTCATTCGGCTGTTCAGGCCCGCAAAAGTTGTAGAAATTCGGAGCAGTACCAATTTTAACCAAATTCAGCAATTGATTATGCTGATTTTGCTAATAATACATATGTCTTGCAGAGGATAAACTGAGATCAAAGGTCACAGCACTTGAAAACGATAAAAATATAAAAAAAAGAAATTATCTTTTTATTAATTACGGTTACAGCTAAGAAAAATCGCCTTTCGTTGCTCTTGGCTCTGTTCCAAAAGCAAATGAGAAAAAAAGAAAAAAAGCAAAGTCATTTGTTTAACGAGCAAGCAAATTAACGGCTGCCAAGGGCGAAAAAGCAAATACCGTAATCATATAGAAAACAATTTAACGCGTCCCCGCTAATCCTTGACAGATTACGCGACTCGAAATCAATCGAGCGAGCACACGAGTAGCAAATTTCTGACGTGCAAAATGTATTGCAATTAAATAGATTCCTGTAATTTTATATTTCTCCTGTATAAAAAGGTATGATTATTAATCTGATTTTTTGTACTCGAAAGGTTATGTTATTGTAAAAAAGAATGAAGTTTAAGCAAGAAATCGATACATTCAGAGAGAAATATACGAGCATCATGTTTTTAAAGTCAAATTGCATTAACTGAAACTAATCGATGTGTTGCTTTCAAACGCCAGGAAGTCATTTTCTACTAGAAATTCAGAGCAATAAATTCAAAGTTATGAAAGGTTGGCCTTCTGAATTAATGACATAAATTCAAGGTTATGAAAAAGGATTTTCATCATGTTGGCCTTCTGAATTAAGGGCCATTCATTTCGAAGTCAACAAATGAGATCATCAGTATTTATGCTGGTTATGAACCCCAGAAATCAATAGATTGAAAAGTCATCCCTTCTGGAATCAGGAGGAAGGGCAAACATCAAATACTGGATCTGGGGAATGTTGTTTCTAAATAAGACTAGCAACAATAATCAGCTTTCATCAAACAAGAAATTGATAAATCTAGAGAGAAAAAAATATGAGTATCATTATTTTAAAGTCACTTTGAATTAACTGGAACTAATCGATGAGTTGCTTTCAAACGACAGGGACTTTGGATATAAATCTTTTTGTACTAATTCCCAGAGTAATAAACTCAAGATTATGAAAGGATTTTCCTCCTACTGGCATTCTGAATTAAGGGCTATTCATTTCGAAGAAAGTAAATGAGAAATTAATGTTTATGCTGGATATGAATCCCATAAATCAATAGGCTGAAAAGTCATCCTTTCTGGTATTAGAAGGATTTGTTTGTCGCTCTACGGTCATCTTCTGTACACGAGGGCTAAACAGACCGGGTCCTACAGTTTAAAAGAGGATTCGAACTTGAAGCCTGTGATACGAAAGACCAGAGCGCTAGCCGACTGGTCGCTGGAATCAGAAAGAAGGGCAAACACCAGGGTATTGGCCCTGGAAAAAGTTATTTCTATATAAGAAGGGCAACAATAATCAACTTTCATGGTGACCCTCGCGAAATAAAACCGGAATTGGTGATAATGATATTGTGTCCATTAATGATGTGGACGCTCTTTGATGTGGATGCTCTATTCATACTCATCAGGAAGAATGGTTTGCCAATGTTTTAAACGAGAGTGTGTGTGAAAATTTAGAGTAAGCATCCTCTAGACACAGTGTCTGGGTTTTTGTGCTATATTCCTCTATCCAAAGGAATAACTTTATGGTTTACAGATTTATTATGTTCGTTCCCGTCTATGAGGTGACTCGATAGAAATTGTGACAAAGGGAGTAATTGAGTTGATACAGTTTTTCTATTACGACTTGCAAAGGAGGGGCAAATTCTCAAAAATTCATCCTTGAATTCATTGTCGAACCTCCTCACCGCACATCGGTGGGCGGCTCAGGACGTGCATCAATGAAATACAAGGTCCACCGAGGACAAACAATTGCAATCCAGTTTGAAAATCCATTGCTCTATCCACCAGTCCTCTGTTCCGTGAAATCAAATGCACCCTTCAGAAAAAACAAAATCAAAAGTGATTTATTTGCATGTTTTTCATTATTATAGTATAATTAAAAGTAATATTTTATTACTCATTTTAAAATTTAATTAAAGAAACTTTATGCTTATCTTTCATGTAAATTTTGATATTGTATACGTATTATAAAACAGTACACAAAAAGCCAATGTCCGTTGAAAAAAAATTGAAAGTAATTTGATTAGTTATGAAGCTAATGAACTGAAAATCAAAATAAATACAACAATTAATTATTTTTCGAAAATTCAGATATTTATTCAAAAAAAGAAATTAATAATCTTGTACAAAGATTAAATTAAGTTCTAACAAAAAATTTTTATAAAATTCATAAAAAAAAACATTTGACTAAAAAAATTTAATTATTTTATAAAAATAACTAAAAATTTAATTATAAACTGTAAAATTAAAAACTTAATTATTTAAATTTCTACAATTAACTAAATAATTTATTTAAAAATTTAATTATTTAACTAAAACAGTTCATTCTTTTATAAAGATTAAGAAATCCTTAATTATTTTAATTATTTTATCAAAGTAAAGATATTATTATAATTATTTTGTAACAGTAATAAAAATAAAGAAATTATAATTATTTTATAACAGCAATATTTTTTTTATTTTTTAATAAATTTTTTATAATTATTTTATAACAGTAATAATTTGTTACTTTATAAAATAATTAAATTAATATAATTTTCTGACCTTTATAAAATAATTAAATTCTTTTAATTAAATAAATAAATTTTTCAGCTTCTTAAGTTACTTTATTTTTTAAATTTTTAGTTAGTTTAAGGAATTTAAATAATTAATTTTTTAGTTATTTTTTATAAAATAATTAAATTTTTACATAAAATTATCTAATTGTTTTATTAAAGTAAAGAAATGATAATTATTTTATAGCAATAATATTTAAATTATTTCATAAAAATGTAATTATTTTATAGAAATAAAGAATTTATATAAAATTCTATTATGATTATATCGGACTTAAAACAAATATTATTTTATGAACGGTAAAAAATTATAAGATTTTTAATTATTTTATAAAAAGCAAAAAAAGTAATTATTTTATAAAAGTAAAGACGTTATAATTATTTTATAACAGTAATAAAAATGAAGATATTGTATTTTTATAACTGGATTAAAATTAAAGAAATTATAATTATTTTATAACAATAATACTTTGTTACTTTATAAAATAAGGCAATAATAATAGTTTTTTTGTTATTATGATGACATAACACTGGCCTCTGGTGTTTTTTAAAAAACAACTCATGCTTAAGCTATGGTCAATTGTATATTGATACTAATTACTGAAAAAATGGCGTACAGATTAACTCTAGAGAGTTAATTAAAAATTTACCTCATTTCTTTTATTAGTTGAGAAAAGAAAAATGTCTTCCATTGTCATTTTGACGCATAAAAAAATGTAAATGCCGCTGGCTACGTCGGTGTCAAAAGGGAATACGTTCATGATTGATGATAATGGCTGACTAGTTTTTAGTATATTTTCGAAGAACGATCATTACCAAATAGAAAAATTTGAAAATAAATCAACAGACAAAGTTTTTTTACCTCTTATTTATAAATTAAATGCTTTAAATTACGTAAAAAATATAGGTAAATTTGTACATTCTAAAATTTTAATCAGAGGGAAGGTTTTGAGAACAGTATATGTAATATTAGATATTTAATTAGTGTTAAATATAACAAGCTGGACCTTTTAATTTGTGTTTGAAAAATTATTCGAACGGTTAATTTGAGAACAATTAGAACAATTAATTCGAGTCGGAACAGTGGATTCGAGAACAGTTGGAACATTTAATTCAAGTTGGAACAGTTATTCAACAGTTAATTTGATAACAGTTATTCGAACGATTAATTCGAATTGGAATAGTTATTCAAACAATTAGTTCGAGAACAGTTGAAACATTTAATTCGAGTTGGAACAGTTCATTCAAGAACGGTAGGAACATTTAATTCGAATGGGAACAGTTATTCGAACATTTAATTCGAGGACAGTTATATTTTTTAAATGACTAAAATCATTCAACAGTTTTAGAAAAGTCCGCGAACCTTTGATAACGCTTAACCTGCTACAAATCAGACAATCTAATTGTTAATCTAAAATTATTGGACATATTAACAATTCTAAACTCACAACTAGTGTGGTTGGACATATGTGAGCAAGAAAAGATTTTTATATTAAAAATATAAGTTTTGCTTTTAATTTATAAAATGATGGAGGGTTGAACCTCCTACATTCAAACCCTGGATGGTTTGGTTTGTCACTCTACGGTCATCTTATGTACACTTTTAGGCTAAACAGATCGGGACCTACAATTTAATGCGGATTCGAACCACCAATAAACATCCATGCCCCTGAAGAATTCGAACCTGAAGCCTTCCGTACCATCAGGCCATCAGGCCACATCCATCCCTGAATGTTTATGATTTTCATATTATGCTGACACAAGAAAAAACAATTCTAGTGTCAAAACTTTTATATAAAAAAAATAACTATAACTTATATAACATATTTTCTTAATAAACTTATATTTTTCTTATGTATAATAACATTGTGAAAGAGAAGATGATAACAAAAAGAAATTATTCATCAATTTTACCAACCTATGGGATGTGTGTTATACATGTTTTTCGACAGCAATACATAAATATAAAATTTTATACGAATTTATATTTAGTAAAATAATATGACTACTAAATATCTGGAAAACTCTGGATAGATTCTAAATTGAACCAGTTCTTCGAATACCATCCGGAAATTAGAAATTGTTAAAAAAAGTCCTCAAAAAATTTCTTTTGAAGCAATCAAATTCTTAGGTGTCAAAAATACGAAACTCAATATTAGTTTTCCGCTGTAGTCCACGCTTTTTTAGCAAACATATAGTACTGTTACTACTTCCTTACAGTAACATGTTAACGTTGAAAATTCAAAGTAGCTTTTATTTTTATAATAATACTATATCAGGCTGCAAATTTTTTTTTTTTTTTATATTTATTACCATAACAAAACAATTTTCATTTATTCAGAAAACGGTTTTTTCAGAGAGAATATATTTTTCCAAAAAAAATTTCATCAGTTGAGAAAACAAAGTAAAATTGATTTATAAAGAAAAACGAGAAATGATAGCGATAAAAATCAGATATCAAAAATGAATAAAAGCAAAACAATGAAAAGTGAAATAGGGAAAAGAATGTCAACAAAAAAAATAACACCAGAAAGTCTATGTTATAAATTGTTATGTTATAAAAGTTTGTATTATAAATTGAACAGAATTCTAACTCAATATTGTTTATAATTAAATGCAAAAATCAGAAATTTCATTATGATTTAATATTTTTTTATAAATTGAATAGAATTATAATTCAATATTGTTTATAATTAAATGCAACAAACAAAAATGCATTATAAATCGAAAATTTTTCTTATAAATTGAAATGAAATTCTAACTCATTATAATTTTTTGTTATAATTCAATGCAATAATCAAATATAAATTATAAAATGACTTTTATATTTTATGATATATTATCTCTGATAAATTATCACTATATATAATATACTGTTTACCCTGCATTTCCAGTGTATTTATCTACTTTCTACTTCGTCAGACAGGACAGCTTGTCTTATGCTTCCATGGGAGTGATTGTTAATGCAAAAAAAAAATTATTAAACCCCCATAAAATCCACCAAAAAAGGAGATGAAACTGTCCAGTTTTTAATTGAACAAAACTACAATCTCACTATTTAAAAGAATGACCTTCTATCTCACTGACCCAGCAAAAATTAATAATCTCGCTATCTAAGACTTGTTTATTGAGGAAGATGGAATACTTGAAGCTAGTTAGTTTCATAAAAAGAAAGACCCTTCTACCTTACTGACCCCTACAGTACTTTCCTATTTTAAAATTAGCTGACCCTGTTTCTCCAGATTACAGAAAATCAACTACTTTCCAGTTTATATACGTGTAAAAATGTTCTTGGATATGTCCATTATTATAATTTATAATTCACTTTATTTTTCAAATTCCATATTAATTTAACATACTGATAAAAAATAATTTATGAAAATATTTGAGAAAATTTTTAGTTTTGATAAATTTTATTAGGAAGGAAAAAAAAAAAGTGAGATGTATAAAGAAAGATGTAAAATTAAATCTAAAAATTACTAAGAATTATGATTTTACAAATGACACAGAAAAAAATAGTCATGAACTAAATTTTATAAGTAAAGAAATTTTAGAAAGGGAAAACATAAATGTGCATATATAATAGAAAATTTGAAAGAATCGGAAAATATATTTAGCAAAACATAATCCGTAAACTAAAAAATCGAAAATATGAAACAGATTAATTAGATTTAAAATTAAAGAGAGTTTCTAAATCACGCCACCAGATGGCACCAGATACTACCAGGTAGTACCAGAAGAATGTTTGAGGCAAAACAGTTTTTTTTGTTTATTTAAAAAGCTAATTAGAAAATATGTAATTTTTTTTTTTTTTTTTTTAAATATCACGCTAAAAAGAATAACTTCAGAAAAAAAAAATTAGAACTAATTCTAAGCTTTACAGTTTTAAATAAAATTGGAATATACAAACATCAATTCTTATGTAGAGATGTTCAGTTTTTGTATTTATTTACTCGCAAACAGAAGTCTGTTGAATAATGTGTTGGTTTTTCGAATTACTATACGCGGTTTTTAAACTCGAGAAAAGATGCCGAATTCAAAGTTTCCATAGCCATAGAGAATCAATATGAAACATGAAAGTCGTTTCGTTGGCCTAGGAAAAGGTAAGAAGAACGATTGCAAGACGACAAATGTCATCCTGCAGAATGATAGTTTCATATTGCCTTTGCAAAATGAAGATATAACAGAATGTGGGTCCACTTTTTTCTAAAGAAGGTCTTTGATGAAGCGGAATATGCTATATATCTGCCGTAGTGCAAAAATGGCTTCAAAATGGAAAAAAAAAATATTTCAATTAAAAATGACGTTTTTTTAATATTGTTATTATAACTTATCATTGGGCAGTCTTTTAATTTTTAAATTAATATACAAATGTCTAACAATTGTAATGCATATAATGATAAATAAAAGGCTTACAATTAAACGCAATGAAAAACAGTATATTATTAATTAAAAAAACAATATTGCATTTCTTTTTTTTTATTCGCTTTTTAAATTTATTGCATTTCTACGATTTTTTATTCTTTACATAATCTGTCTCTTTCAGAATTTTTGATGTTCCTATAAATAGTTTCAGGCTTCCGTGATAGTCTCAAAATCACGATCGATATTTTAATATCGATAATTTTGACTTTATGCATACACACTCAAAGAGATGAATGTTGTTAGAAATGACAAAAATATCAGACAAAAGCCTCGTTACTCCTGAAAAATATCCAGCAAAATATTATCGATGTCCGTCTTTTTTCGGCTATAGTGCGCCGAAGCTAATGACATAAAAGATTTTTGAATCAATAAAATTCCATTGCAGTGAGTGGCAACAAACTTGATAAAGTGCGTCTTCTTATGCAGAGAGATCTTTTCAGACCCTAGTTTGAAAAAAACGCGAACTAACTGGATCTTGAAACGAGTAGACTAATTTGAAAAATGATTCCTTCTCGTTCTATTTTTGTACTACATCGATTTCTGATCTCGAAATAGGACTGGATTTTGAAGAGGTCGGAAAAAGTTTTTGAGTAGTAATCCGATAAAAAAGTGAACCGAAATGACGAGGGAAAAAATCATTTTGATCCTTAATAATGCCCTCGAATGTTAAAAAAAAATTAATAGCATCCCATTTTTGAATAAGGATTTATTTTTCCGTACTCGTAAGTGACAAGTGAAACATCAGAGATATTACAAATTCAATTATTCTTTTATCATATCGGAAAAAAAAAGTTATTTTACTTTTGAAAAAAATATTTTATAGTTGATTTTTTTCCCTTTTGTTATTTTTATGTTTGAAATGAAGTGTTTCGATTGTAAGCATATCAATATATATATCATCATCATCATCATCAGTGGTTCCCATGGTGGGCCAAGACCGTTTGCCTATTGGCAGATTCTAAACTTATGTGGTTTTTCTTGTTGTATTATCCATTAAAACTGTAAAATATCCTTTAAATATCCGAAAAAAATTCATTACAACTGTAATATTCATTAAAATTTCTATTAAATATCCAAAAGAAAGGCATTAAACTGTAAAATATCCAATAAATATAAAAAAAATGCATTAAAACTGTAATATCCATTAAAACTGTAAAATATCATTAAATATAGTCTAAACAATGGATTAAAACTGTAATATTCATTAAAATTGTAATTTTTTTTATGAAACAAATATATTTTTAATATTTTTATTATAACTTATCATTAGGCAGACTTTCTTTAATCTTAAATCTATATACAAATATCTAACAAATATAGTGCTTATAATAATAAATAAATGGTTACAATTAAATGCAATGACAAAACAATATATAATTAATAAAAAATAAAAATACTGCATTTCTTTTTTTTTTTTTACTCTGCAATAATCACTAGAGTAATCTGTCTCTTTCATTTGAATTTTTGATGTTCCTATAAATAGTTTCATACCTTCATGAAATTCTCGCAAATCACAATCGATATTTTAATATCGATAATTTTGACTTTTATGCAAACACACTCAAAGAGATGAATGTTGTTAGAAATGACAAAAATTTCAGACAAAAGCTCTTTACTCTTGAAAACTATCCACAAAAAATTATCGATGTCCGTCGTTTTTCGGCTATAGTGCGCCGAAGTTAATGATATAAAAAGATTTTTTGAATCAATAAAATTCCATTGCAGTGAGTGGCAACAAACTTGATAGCGTCTTTAAGCAGAGAGACCTTTTCAGACCCTAGTTTGAAAAACGCGAACTAACTAGATCTCGAAACTGGTAGACTAATTTGAAAAAATGATTCCTACTTATTTTATTTTGTAGATCGATTTCTGGTCTCGAAATAGGACTGGAATTGAAGAGGCCGAAAAAGTTTTCAGTAGTAATCCGATAAAATAATGAACCAAACTGAGGAAAGGAAAAAATCATTTTGATCCTTAATAATGCCCTCGAATGTTAAAAAAAAAAATAATTACATCCCATTTCTGAATAAGGTTTATTTTTCCGTTTGCTAAGTGACAAGTGAAAGATTTGAGATATTATAAATTCAATTATTCTTTTATCATATCGGGAAAAAAAAAAAAAGTTATTTTACTTTTAATAAAAAGGTTTTAGAGCCGTTTTTTTTTTTTTTTTTTTTCCTTTTTGGTATTTCTGTTTGAAGTGAAATATGTTGCGATTATAACCATATTTCGGATTATAAGTATCTATCTATCTATATATATATATATATATATATCATCATCGTGGCGCAACAGTCTCCTAGTGGGCAAGGCAGTCTGCCTACTGGCAGATTCAAAACATGAGATATTTTCTTTATACGGGGGTAGGATTGTCTTTTTTAGGACGTAGGATGGTCAACCCTACGCCCAACGCTCTACGGTCAGACGAGATCGGGATCCACGTTTTAAAGTGGATTACGAACCCTACAAACATCCATGGCGTAATCCGAACACGAAACCTGTGGTACCGAGCAGCCAGATCCGCTCGCCCATCGAGCCTAGATATTAGCTAGATGTAATAATGTAGACATAGCAAAATTAAGTCCTGTTCGAGTCCTATTGCACTTTTTTACTCAACTAGAACAATTTTGGTAAGAATTGGAATCTGCTATATATCTGCCGTAGAGCAAAAAGAACCTTAGATCCTGAAAAAACTGCAATTTTAATTGAAAAAAGAGATTTTTAATATTTTTATTATAATCTATCACTGTCTTTTTCAATCTAAAATCGATATACAAATACATAACGATTATAATGCATGTAATAAAAATAAATGTTTACAATTAAATTCAATGACAAAACAACATATTATTAATTAAAAAATTTTTATTCTCTACTTTGCAATAATCAGCAGAGTAATCTGTCTCTTTCAGAATTTTTGATGTTTCTATAAATAGTTTCCTACCTTCACAGTAGTCTCGAAATCAGAATCGATATTTTTAATATCGATAATTTTGACTCTATGCATACACACTCAAAGAGATAAATGTTGTTAAAAATGACAAAAATATCGGACAAAAGCCTTTACTCTTGGCTCTTGTCTTGCTCTCCCGTCTTTTTCGGCTGTAGTGCGCCGAAGTTAATGCCATAAAAGATTTTTGAATCAATAAAATTCCATTGCAGTGAGTGGCAACAAAACTTGATAAAGTGCGTCTTCTTATACAGGAGAGAGCTTTTCAGACCCTAGTTTGAAAAACGCGAACTAACTAGATCTTGAAACGGGTAGGCTAATTTGAAAAAATGATTCCTACTCGTTCTATTTTTGGCTAGAACATCGATTTCTGGTTTCGAAATAGGACTGGATTTGAAGAGGTCGGAAAAGTTTTTCAGTAGTAATCCGATAAAAATAATCAACCAAATGACGAGGGAAAAAAATCATTTTGATCCTTTATAATGAATGCCCTTGAATGTTAAAAAAAATTAATTACATCCCATTTCGGATAAGGATTTATTTTCCGTTCGCATAAGTGACAAGTGAAACATCTGAGATATTTCAAATTCAATTATTCTCATTTCATATCGGAAAAAAAAAATTTTTTACTTTTGAAAAAAAGGTTTTAGAGCTGATTTTTTTTTTTTTTTCTTTTTGGTATTTTTGTTTGAAATGAATTATTTTCGATTATAACATATTTTGATTATAAGCATATCTATCTATATATATATATCATCATCATCATCTTCAGTTGGCCCAACAGTCCCATGGGGGCCAACACCAGTCTGCCTACTGGCAGATTCCAAATATGAGATTTTTATTGTATTATCCATTAAAATGGTCAACCCTACGCCCAAATATGCGGTCAATAAGATATACAAAAATTCATTAAAACTGTTTTATCCAACAAATCTGTACCGAGCTATCCGCCCATCAGGCCCTAATGTAAAATATCCATTAAATATCCAAACAAAGTCCTGCAGTTAAAACTTTACTGTAAAACAATTTTGGTAAACAAATCTGCATTAAAATTGTAATGAACCATTAAAAACTCTAATTTTCTTAATTAAATAAATTTTTTAATATTTTTATTATAACCTATCAATCGGCGACTTTTTTCAATCTAAAATCGATATACAAATTCTTATAAATAAATTCGATGACAAAAAAAGCATATTAATAATTAAAAAATAAAATTTTTGCCTTTCTTTTTTTTTATTCTCTACGTTGCAATAATCACTAGAGTAATCTGTCTCTTTCAGAATTTTTGATGATCCTATAAATAGTTTCATTCCTTCACGTAGATCCAAATCAGAATCGATATTTTTAATATCGATAAATCTGACTTTATGCATACACACTCAAAGAGATGAATGTTGTTAGAAATGACAAAAATATCAGACAAAAGCCTCTTTACTCTAAAAATATCGAGCAAAAATTATCGATGTCATTTTCTTTCGGCTATAGTTCGCCGAAGTTAATGTCATAAAAGATTTTTGAATCAATAAAATTCCATTGCAGTGAGTGGCAACAAACTTGATAAAGTGCGTGTTCTTATGCTGAGAGAGCCTTTTCAGACCCTAGTTTGAAAACGCGAACTAACTAGATCTTGAAATGGGTAGACTAATTTGAAAAATAATTCCTACTCGTTCTATTTTATACTACATCGATTTCTGATCTCGAAATAGGACTGGATTTTGAAGAGTTCGGAAAAAGTTTTTGAGTAGTAATCCGATGAAAAAGTCAATCGAAATGACGGGAAAAATAATTTTGATCCTTGATAATGCCCTCGAATGTTAAAAAAAAAAAAAAAAAAATTAATTACATCTCATTTTTGAATAAGGATTTATTTTTCCGTTCGCGTAAGTGACAAGTGAAACATCTGAGATATTACAAATTCAATTATTCTTTTATCATATCGGGAAAAAAAAAAAAAGTTATTTTACTTTTGAGGAAAAATTTTATAACTGATTTTTTTTTTTTCCTTTTTGGTATTTTTGTTAAAGTGAACTTTTTTCGATTATAAGCCTATTTTGATTATAAATATATATATATCATCATCATCAGTGGCGCGATAGTCCCATGGTGGGCCAAGGCCGTCTGTCTATTGTCAGATTCCGAAACATGAGATGTTTTCTTTTCAAGAGGTAGTGTTGTTATGTTTTCTTTTTTACGAGGTAGGATTGTCAACCCTACGCCCAACGCTCTACAGTCAGACGAGACTGGAATCTATTGCTTAAAGTTGATTCCGAACCACTGCAAACATCCACGAGCACCGCCGTAATTTGAATCGAAACCTGTGGTAACAAGAGCCCGTCATTTGACCATCAGGCTCCCTTATATAATAATAATCATAATCGAAAATATTCCACTTCCAACATATATATATATATATATATATGATTATAAAAATAAATATACTTTCTCGGTATATGAGGCCCTAGTTATTATATCGTTCACAGAAACTGAACAAAATGTTGGTTTAATATGTTTTGAAGTACGCTCTCAAGGATCGTGGGAAAAACAACAGTAATACTCAAATTGTTACAGTTACAGTGCTAAAAATTCGAAAAGTTCAATTGGCAACACCTAATTTGTTTTATCGGAATGTGAATTATGTAGCGAAAACCATGAATAGCGTCTTAACTGTACTTGTAACAAGAAATTCGGTGGCGCAAGACAGACTAAGAAGAACAATGAAAACAACTACGGCGATCACCACAGTAGCGCTCTGATGCCAGTCTATTCAAACTCACCTGAAACGAAAAGAAGAGAACAAGAAATGCAGAATTCTTGGTTCAGAGTAAAACATCGTCATGAGTGGCGTTGTCACACTAGATGAAAGAAAAGACACTGTAAAAAGCTTGACGCGTATTTTGCTTTCTTGCACTCTGAACAACATGCCGCTTACAGGGAAACAACGAGAGGAAATTGTAAAGAATTATTACCTAAATGGACAAAATACTACAGAGGTATTGCTTCTCTACAGCAGAAATGGTGAGATACGCTGAGGCCCTTGTTTTTGCAACAGCTGTATGAGGTGTACATTTTTAATCAAATTTGCAAAAACTGGTTGCACCTGCGATCTTTCTCGGCCTGGACTTTCTAATCTTATGTCTTCAGATATTGACAAATTGAATATCTGCGAAAAATTCTACAACACAACTTTTGATTTCAGTGTGTAAAGGACTGAAATTAGTTTGTTATGGCCTCGAAATATCATTTGAAAGAATCTGTGAAGTGGCGACTCATAGGTCTTAAAAGCAAGGCAGACGATTAGGGAAGTAGCTAGATGTTTGAATATTTCAAGACAGACAATTTCTACTTTATGGAAACAATTTTTAAACTATGGAATTGTAAGAAGGCCTGGACAAAGTCGTAAACGAATGACAACTGCTTCTGAAGATCGATATCTGGCAATAACTGTCCGTCGTAACAGGAAGTCTGACTTCACAGTTACGTTCAGAGCATGCAACTGCCCCTGGAACTGCTGTATCGCAGCAAACGGTATACAAAGACTGAATCAAAATGGCTTTTATGCCAGAAAGCCAGTTATTTTCCCCAGTTGCCAGTTGTTACACCACTTCCCCTATGTGTTTCAATGTCTTCACAACAAAAAAGGAGTCGCTTTAATTATTGCAAAGAACATCGGAACTGGAGTGAACGCCATTGGTCCCCTGTTCTCTTTACTGATGAGTCGAGGCTTAATTTTACAGGTGATTCTAAACTTGTTCACATCTGGAAGAAGTCAGAACACGAAATTATCCCTCAAACATTATGGAACGGCATCGTTTCGATAGCGGAGATGTAGTGGTATGGGGAGGAATAAAAATCAATGGATGGACGCCACTACAAGTTTTCAACAGCGGATCTGTGACAACCAGAAATATCAGAATGAAGTTTTAGAGCATTATGCACGACTTTTCAGAGGTTCATATGAATCTGACTTTTCATTTATGGACGATAATGCTTGTCCACATCAATGCTTGTTCAAAGTGAAGACATTCGGCGAATACCGTGGCTGATCTCAACTCGCTAAAGAACTTATGGGACTACCTTGGAACAGCAATTGCACATAAGCATCCTCCTCCTAGAGATAGCTCTTAAGTCGGCATTGTTGGAAGAGTGGAGCTCATGCCAGAAAATCTGCGGTTAACAACGCCATTGCCAGCAAGAAAACACGTGGTGAAATGTATGTACAAGTCAGGGAAGATCCCATTCAATATTATAAATTCGTTAAGCTTAATATTTTTGAGTTATTCCCTTTTAATATTCCTTCAGTCATAAACACACGTAAGGAAGAACCCGATTGCATCACCACATACTGGGTCAGTTGTGAATCTAAACCATCCAGAGACCTTCTGAAACACATGCAAAAAGTTTCATCAAAATCGGTCCAGGCGTTTAGAAGGAGTTAAGTGACAAACAAAGGAATACGTACAGAAGAATTATATATATAAATACAGTTTAAAAAGAAGTATATTTGTTTATGCACTAATCAAATCAAATCATGAAAATGTAAAATATACGTATATTTGTTTATGCACTAATCAAATCAAATCATGAAATTTAAGTGATATTACATTAGAAAACAAATAATTTTTAATTTCATTATAGAATATATTGATAACCAAATTAATAAAGCAGTTTGTTTTGAAAATATTAAAAATCAATGGATAAAAAAAAGACAAGAATTGCAGTTAAAAATACAATAAAATAAAAACTATTATTAATTTTTAAGTATACAAATTTAATTTCATAGTTTGAAAAAAAGCTTTATAAATAATTAAACACAAAATAATTATAATTTGAAATTAAAATCAAATTTATTTCAAATCGTATTTTGTATTCTTACTTTTTGTGTGAAGAAGTAGCTATAGATTATCTATAAAATATTTATTTTTATCTTTTTTTTTTAAACTGCATTTTTATATTTAATTCAATTCTATTAAAACAAATTGCAATAAATCGTGGGTTTTTTCAAATTATTATTAATCAAATAAACGTTATTATTTGAGATTATTTCATTCAAAACAACAAAAATGTCTCCAGTTTTTTACATATTTTTAAAATAAAATCATTAATTTATTTTTTATTCTTTTTTTTACATTTCTTATATACCGTACTTGAAATAATGGGGAAAAAAAGAGTTCGACTTGATGTTATACTTTGCTTCAATAACTAAAATTACCCAATTGAAGTACATCAATGATTTACGTTATTTTTCAATAAAATTCTACAATGCTTGAATGGTTAATAAACACTGAAAATAGATGTACATGGGATATTTTTTATCACGCACCTGATAACAATAAATGTCCCATTATTTCATTTTACAATGCTCTTCTTTTAAATAGTTTAGCCATCGATTAATTAAATCGTTTCACATTATATTCATCATCCTTTTTTCGATATCAACATTAAACCTCACACTTTTTATCCAACCAATTACAATATCTGTAATGGCTGACAACATTTTTTAACATGGGGACTTTGGGATTATTAACACAACCATTGCACATAATGGCCAATTGCTGAAGTTTAGAATCATTCTTGCAAAAATTAACGATGGAAAATAAAATAAATATATAATAATCCTGCCCGTGTGAGGAAAATAATCAGACTAAGTTGCAGTTCCAGAACTTTGGAACACATTTTCCTGTTTAAAGAGGGGTAATCTAACGATATTCCTCCCAAGACATTCTTTTTAATGAGAGGCTAGGGGCAGGAATGTCTGGTCTGCAACGCATGCTCGTAAAAATTACCTCGCGAAAAATCGCACCTGCGCACTCGGTGCAGCTGTTACTGCAGCTGCCGCGATCACTTTTGTTTAGATCAATTCTGTTTACCACATACGATTCTGCCTCAGATAGCCTAAAGGTTTCCATCGTTCCGCAATTGAACCAAACAGCGACATCCATTCTCAAACAATTCTAATTCTTTATTCTAATCGAAAGAGAAAAGAGGTGTTTTGCCAGGCGCTTTTGTTCGGACTTCTTTCTTTTTCTTTTCTGTTTCTTGCCTTTCACCAATAAAGGAACATTTGTTTTGTTATGTAAATAATTTAGCCCTCCTGTTCTTGTTTTCTGTTGATGGTAGATTGGTTTTTTTTTTTTTTTCTCTCTCTCTCCACATCAAACTTTGAGTATCCGCAATCTACGGTTTTCTTTTTTTTTTTTTTTTTTTTTTTTTTTTTTTACTTTATTTCCGTCATTAAAAACTGTTTTTAATAGAAATGTGAAGGAAAAACGAGTAATATAAAAAAAAAAGGATTAAGTCAATTCCTACTTAGTCAACAAAGAAAAAGTTTATTTTAGTTACTTTTTTTATTATATAATTACAATTAATATAAATATGTATATACATATGACAGAATCACAATATTAAGTGGCAAATTAATTATATTTAAATTAATGAATGATTTAATATTTGAAAAAACTGTATTAACATCCAGTGTCATCCACTACAAGTTTAAAAAAAATGTATTTGATTTTGAGCGGGATGAATAAAAAGTATTTCATGAACGATTGAAAATTTGAACAAGGTATATAAATGTATATAGAGAGAGTGTGAACTAATAGTATGAATTGAATGAATAAGTAAAATACGTGATTCGTTTAAACCTATACTGTGTTACTTATAAATAACAATCTATTAAATCATACAAAATAATAAATGAATTAATTTTACAGAATCTACAGTTTTCTATTATTTTTTTTACTTTTCTTCCTTTACTTTCGTCACTAAAACAACGGTTTTTGTTAAAGTGAAAAAAAAATAAGTAAAATACATGATTTGTTTAGATCTATAACGTGTTACTTATAAATAAGAAATCATACGAAATAAATTTGCTATTAAATAATTAATTTTACTGAGTATACGGTTTCTATTTTTTTTATTTTGTCTGTTATTTTTATTACTTTTTTTCTTTACTTTTCTCACTAAAGAAAAGCGGGGTTTTGTTAAAGTGAAGAAAAAAATAAGTAAAATACACGATTCGTTTAAACCTGTACTGTGTTACTTATAAATGACAATCTATTTAATCATATGAATTAAATCTTACATTAAATAGTTAACTTTACAGAATCAATGCAATAAAAAAATTATTGATAACGCCTTCTATGTTCTTATAAACACAATTTGAGAACCTGGAATAAACTACAATGATGTTTCTTGTTGAACAATGAAACAATTTACTTAAAACATTTTTTAAGATGATTATATTTATTCTCATAATGAAGCTCCAGAAGAACATGTTTGTTATTGAACATGTTGCCCATTAGATTGATCTTATTTAATAGAGATTAATCATATTTTCAAATTGTTCAAATGATCAACCAAACATTTTCACATGAAAGAAACATCAAAATTCAATAATTGTTTTTATGGAATTATATGTAAAATTATTATTATTATATTCATTATATTCATTGTTTTTACCAAGAATCAAACCAACTTGTTATAATTACAATAAATATCTCATAATCCCATGCCAAGAATTTTACAAACAGTTATAATACAACAACAGTTGCCTCAAAAACAGTATAACATTTAAATTCAAGACGCGTTTTTATATAATAAAGCTGGTCAGGTAATCGTAGGAAGAACAGATTAAATAACGTTGGTAAAACATTACTTTCAAAAGTAATTGCAATAATTTGAAGAGGTAGGGTCAAAATCACTTTTCATGCTTAAAGTAATTGCTCACATTTTGCAGTTTAACCTTGAAACCACAACTCTCATTTTCTTGTTGTTTCCTTTATCAAGATGAATCCACCCACAAGCATCCGGATACGAGAGATTTTCTTGCACTTATGAAGATAATTGGATCGTTTTACAAAAAGAAACATATTTACTTTTACAGCGTACTTGCAAGAACAGCGGCACAAGTCAAAAGTTCAGAGAGAAATGGAAAAATAAGGTTTGTTTGTTATAAATATCTTAATAAAGTTCGTTTGTTATAAACATCTTAATAAGGTTCGTTTTTTATGAAAATGATTCATTAAAAGTTCATTCTGGGATGGATCGATGATTGAGTTTCATTTGTTATTAAAAATTTCTCATTACGCAAGTGAAAATGAGATGAAATCATGAATAAAGTTATTAGTAAAGTGCGTTTGTTATTAAAATTCTTTGCTACTCAAGTGAATCTGAAATGAAGTGGCGAATAAAGTTATAGTTAGTAAAGTTCGTTTGATATTAAAATTGTTCGTTAAGCAAGTGAAGCTAAAAGGAAGTGGTGAATAAAGTTATCATTAGTAAAGTTAGTTTGTTATTAAAATGATTTACTATATACTAATTGGAGCTGGAATGAAGTACTCGTTGGTTATCATTATTGAGATCCGGTTTTTTTATTAAAGTGCTTCATTAGTAATTCAATCTGGCATGTAATGATAATTAATGTTATTATTAATTATATTCTATTTGTTATTAAAATTCATTACACAATTCACACAGTGAGGATTAAGGCTATCATTAGTAAAGATTGTTTGTTATTAAAATCCTTCAGTATGCAATTAGAGTTGGAATGTTTTTTTTGTTTTGGTTTGTCGCTCTACGGTCATTTTTTGCACACTTTAGGCTAATTAGACGAAGACTTACAGTTTAACGTGGATACCGAACCACTAACATATCACCAACAGGATTCGAACCTGAACCCTGTGTTAGCAAAGGCGTTAGCCAATTGGCCATAAGGCCGCCAGGAGCTGGAATGGGTGACGGTTGGAGAGTAGGGAAATCTGCATGGTTTAAACTGAGTTCGAAACCCGACAAATGAACAAGGAGTTCTATGTCTACTCTTGATATATTTGATTCATCTATAAAGTATGTTTGGTGTGTCGCTCTACGGTCAGTTTTTGCATAGTTTAGGCTAATTAGACAGGGAACTGCAGTTTAACGTGGATTCCGAACCACTCACAAACATCTGTGCCACAGTCAGGATTCCAACCTGAAGCCTGTGGTACCAACGGACAGAGCACTAGCCAATTGATCATCAGGCCGCACAAAAAATAGGAAGATGCTACTAACCACTGAATGAGGCGTTCGTTCAAAATTATGACAGGGCGTCTTTATATTAGTGACCACTAACAATGTAAAAACATTTTATTCTGAGAAAAATACATAATTTATGTAGTACTTAATTAATCAACTCTGTTAGTGATTTTTTTAATAAATCAACACATTTTTTTAAATTTGTGAAATAAAACAGAAATATAATTTGCGTCGCTTTTCCAGTAAACGAAAGACGTTTAAATTCCATTATAAAACACCATTTAAAGAAACATAATAACTTTATGCACGATATACAGAGATTAGGTGGAACAATCACAAAAGGACTGCGTGTAAATTTATCAAATTGTAGTTAATGAATATATGGACTCATTCAAATTCCCCGGTCGCACATCATAACATCATTATCAAGTTCAGCCATCCATTCTCCTGTTCCCATTATTTTCATCTTCTTTAAAATTTCTTTTTCACCACAACCAAAATGTGTTCTTTTTTCCCTTCCAGCTGATAAGAACTATTTTTCTTTTTACGATCCTGAAACGCCACGGGGTAAAATATGGAAGCTTGAAAAGCCATAAAAGCTGATACCGTTGCTGGTAGAAAAACTATTAAAACAGTTTGAAAATTGGCTTATTTATTGGAAATGAATCACCACCTTGATCATTGCTCATATTCTTAACACAGGTTGTCGTTCGAGGGTTTTTGAAAAGTTTTATGGACCATTAAATTATAAATGCAGCAGTATACTTTTGTGTTAAATTGATAAATCGCACTTACTAAATTGAGATATAGGATATTATTTTACTGAATGTTTTGATTAGTTACATAAATATTATCACTTTTAATGCTCATTTAGCTTCTTTTAATTCTGTGACCATTTCGCATGTTTTATAGGCGATGAAAATGTTTTAGATAAAGCACACACATGCAAATTTGAGAAAGCTAAATGTATGTGTCCAATTGTAATAAATAGAGTCGTGTGATCAAAGACCCAAGTGGCAGACATTATTTTATTTTTTTTCAAATATTTTTATTTAATTTTTATTTTTCAAGTATTTATATCTTTTCATTGATTTTTTTTTTTTTTTTATTTACTATTTTTTTTTTTATATTCTTTTTCAATTATTTGTTAAGAAACGCGATAGTAGTTTATCAGTTGTTGAATTCCCAGCAGAAATTTGTTTTGATGAAAGGTTTATGGATTTGTTATATATAGCTAGGGATAGGTTGTTTTAATCATATTTTCGATTTAATTTTCATGTCTAGAAAATATTGGATAGTTTCTTTTAAATGTTCTCAGAAAATAGTTTTGTAACTTCTCGGCGTATGACGGCTTCAAGAAGAGAGCGACTTTCAGATTCATGGGAACACTAATTTTTATTTGCAAGCATTATATACATGCTAAGAAATCTGGGTTAACACAAATTATTATTTACAAAATAATGAAAATTAAAGATTAAATTGTATTCACTGCAAGGATGGAGATTTTCAGCCTACATCAAATCTCATGGTTCTGGTGGCTTCGAATCTACATGGTTCTATGATTCTCAAGTCTACGTTAAATCTATGCGGTCTGCGGCAGACCTTAATTATCACACAGCGTGATACACAAAACCACAAAGGGGCTTACAAGGGGGAAAACAGGCGGAATCTCCAGCCTGTTCAATCACATCAAAGAACAAACAACACTTCTTATAGACTCGTCGCAGAACTCCAGTCTTACTTCTACAAAAACCTCCTGCAGTCCATATTCCATCTGTAATTGTTTCGATCTGTGAAGGTCGTATAGACAATCGCTAATTTCATGAGGTCTCGTTATCCATGACACTGAATATCAGTCCATATTCCATCTGTAATTGTTTCGATCTGTGAAGGTCGTATAGACAATCGTTAATTTCATGAAGTCTCGTTATCCATGACACTGAATATCTGCTATCAGATTTGAGTGACAGAATGTTCTCATTAGTACAAAATACTAATTGCATGTAATATAATTACTCACAACACTGCTTGTCTGCTGTCAAATTTGAATGATGGGTTGTTATTAAGTACTCGTTAAAAAAAATATTCATTCCTCTCACCTGGGATTGAAATGCTACAACTCTTATAATGGGAAAAGTACTATAGTTTCTCTTCTGTAATATCCAATAGCATATCGATAGCTTTAATTCGTTTTTTTTTCAATTAAACTTATACTTCAAGAAAATCCAATATATTTAAGTATTTCATAAATTTATATTAATATATTCACGAAATTTTGCTTCCTAGATATCTTCATATACTCTATCTGGAAGAAAGTGCGGAGATCCCTCGAAAAGTAGAAAAGTCGACAATACGGCCGACACATGCGCAATAATAGGTATCACGTGTCAGCCATATCCTATAAATACTCTGTGGAGTCGACTAAAGTTGTTTTTGTCAAGATGCCGCCACGGGAGGAGTTGTCTGAGTTCGAGAAAGGTGTGTTGATTGGATTGTATCTTGCCAAGGTGTCAATTAGGGACATATCCCATCTCCGTAACTGCTCAAAATCAATTGTAGCACGTGTTGTGTGTTGCTACAAGACTGAGGGACACTGTCAGAACAAACCCCGAAGTGAACGATCTACAGTTCTCACCAGCAGGGACCGGCGGGTGCTCGGCAGGGAGATTCGAAGTAACCGTCAAACATCCATGGATAACATCGCTAATGAGTTTAGACAAGCCACAGGTGTGGCCGTTTCGACCAAGACACTTCGTATCGAGGCCCATAAGTTAGGTTACACTGGACGTTCGGTAGCCCATAAGCCTTTTATTACGAAAACCAACAAGAAAGCACCCTTCGATGGGCCAAAGACCACCGTACTTGGACTTGGACTCTGGAAACGCATCCTTTGGAGTGACAAGTCACGATTTACCCTTTTCCGTTCCGATGGACGTGTTTGGGTATGGCGTTTACCAGGAGAACGCCTTTTGCCCGAGTGTGTCGTCCCACCTGTAAAGTTTGGTGGAGGAGGATTGATGGTATGGGCCTGTTTCTCCTGGTATGGGGCTGGCCCACTGGTGAAGGTTGATGGTGCGATGAATGCCGATAGATACTGTGATATTCTCTACAATCATACCCTTCCTACCTTGTGGGCAACGTACGGTATGGATGACTGCTGGTATCAAGACCACAACGCAACGTGCCATGTTCCAAGGAGGATTTTGATTGGTATGTGAACAACAACGTTAAACGCATGGAGTGGCCGACACAGAGCCCTGATCTTAACCCAATTGAACATCTCTGGGACGAATGGACGTCGGTTGAGGGCCTGCACCCCACTCCCCAAAAGCAAGCCTGAACTATGGAACTTCCTGTTAAACATTAGGAAAGAAATTCCTCTTGCCACTATGGCTAATTTAGTGGAAAGCATGCCCAGAAGGGTTGCAGCTGTGATCGCAGCCAAAGGAGGCCCTACCTCCTATTAATTTTAATAAATATGGGTTTATGTCGTTATAGTGTCGTGTCCCGTCACTTTCTTCCACATAGTGCATATATATATATACACTGAAGTGACAAAAGTCATGGGATACCTCCTAATATCGTGTCGACCCTCCTTTCGCCCGGCGAAGCGCAGCAACTCGACGTGACATGGACTCAACAAGTCGTTGGAAGTCTTCTGCAGGAATATTGAGCCATGCTGTCTCGATAGACGTCCATAATTGTGAAAGCGTTGATGGTGCAGGATTTTGGGCACGAACAGACCTCTCGATGATGTCCCATAAATGCTCGATGGGATTCATGTCGGGCGATCTAGGTGGCCAGATCATTCGTTGGAATTGTCCAGAATGTTCTTCAAACCAATCGCGAACAGTTGTGGCCCGGTGACATGGCGCATTGTCATCCATAAAAATCCCATCGTTGTTTGGGTACATGAAGTCCATGAATGGCTGCAAGTGATCTCCAAGTAGCTGAACATAAGCATTTCCAGTCCATGTTCGGTCCAGTCGCACCAGAGGACCAAGTCCATGCCATGAAAAAACAGCCCACACCATTACGGAGCCACCACCAGCTTGAACAGTGCCTTGCTGACAGTTTGGGTCCATGGCTTCGTGGGGTCTGCGCCACACTCGAACCCTACCATCAGCTCTTACCAACTGAAATCGTGACTCATCGGACCAGGCCACGGTTTTCCATTCATCTAGGGACCAACCGATATGCTCACGTGCCCACGAGAGTCGCTGCAAGCGATGTCGTTCTGTCAGTAAAGGCACTCGAGTCGGTCTTCTGCTGGAATAGCCCAAGAAAGCCAAATTTCTCCGCACAGTTCTAACAGACAAGTCCCTTGTACGTCCCACATTGATTTCTGCGGTTATTTGACGCAGTGTTGCTTGTCTGTTAGAATTTACGACTCTTTGCAGACGTCGCCGGTCTCGGTCGTTAAGTGCAGGCGGTCGACCACTACGCTGTCCATGGTGGGATGTTATGCCTGAAATTTCATACTCTCGGCACACTCTTGACACAGTGGATCTGGGAATGTTGAATTTCCTAACGATTTCCGAAATGGCATCACATATGCGTCTAGCTCCAACTAACATTCCGCGTTCAAAGTCTGTTAATTCCGTCGTGTGGTCATCATCACGTCAAAACTTCTTCACATGAATAACTTGAACAGAAATGAAAGCTCTGCGAAAGCAGACCTGTTCTACGCGATGCTACTGCCATCTGAAAATTTGCATATTGCTATCCCATGACGTTTGTCACTTCAGTGTATATTTCTATAATATATATATAAAGATATAAAGAATATTATAAAGAAATATATATTATTGATATATATTTCTTTATTTGTATTAATATAGAATTGTTTTTTTCGTTTTCATGTTTCCTGTTTTTTTACTTCTCAATTAATAAAAAAAAAATAAATAAAATTGAATAAAACTATATATCTGACAAATAAATCGCAACATTTGTCTTCTGTAAACAGTTGATAGTAAACACGAAAAAAATTCATTCTTCTTGCTATTTTATTAATCTCAAGTTGAAAGAAACCTTTATCAACTTAAAAGTTATTGCGAATAAAGGGCTCTTAGTATACTTTACAATAAAAAAAAAGTCTTATTGAATTTTTGAAATGTGTTTATTTATGATGCATTTACACACGGACATAACATATTAAAGGGAGCCAATTTTACACCCACACATATATGTAAACAAGAATCTTTAGAAACGATTATCAAAAGATTCGTTGAATAAAACCCCTTCAATTGCCTTTACTCACAGTTGCTGAAAAAATCAAATTTTTATACTAAAACAGTTGTTAAATTAATGTAATATCACGAATAATTATTTTATAATTATTTTTTTTTTTTTTATTATTTTATTATACAGGGTGATTATAATTAATTCCCCGCTTTCAAAATGCTGTAGAAAAAGAACCACTCATCACGATGGGTTCAAATTTGAACTGAAGATACTTGAAGAAGGGGATGCGGTACAGCATCAAAAAGGTTCCAAAGGGTATTAATAGATGGCGCTATAAGCGGCATAAATAAAGTGAATTCGGCTGCAAGTGATAATTCGAATCGAAATGACAACATATTTGGTATGAGTTGCACAAGAAGCCAACTGCAGCTTTCAATGTGCTTGATTGTTTCGACTTTTTGATGGAAAAAGTGACTTCCAAGTCCTTTAGTTGTGACACTGCGAGTGGAAAGCCCATCCACCACGGCGAGTCATACCAAATTGGATGGGAAAAAAGAGGTGGAACTTTTGAAACTCTTTTTGATTCCACACCATTTACCCCTTCTTCAAGTATCTTCCGTTCAAATTTGAACTCATTGTGATGAGTGGTTCGTTTTTACAGCATTTTGAAAATGTAACTTTAATTATCATCACCCTGTACATAAGGAAATGAAATGCATACACGCTGATTCAACGGTGGGGGAACAAACTTTGAGGGATGCTACAGCTTACTAAAATATACATTTTTTTAGTATATGAACGTATGGTCAAAAGTGACGCGTTGAGGAACGAACACACTTTCAAACAATTTTCTCACAACATTCAAGCACAAAGCACCAACTGATATCCGTCAAGTGACGAGTTTCAAGTGCTCTGGTTGGCAACCTCGATGCTCACTCAAATTTATTGCTACTCTGTGATTTCCTTGGAACTCCAGTTGACTCATTAAACTCGCTGCTTGACTATCCACTGCTGTTTCAAACGTGCCTGGCATATTTGGAACTGTTCGCCAATCACTCATGAAGCAACCAAGAATGCATTACTGTCGATGGTCGCCATTTTTGTGCATTTTTGTAAACATCGAATCAAAGAAGCACTTTGCATTGATGTGAAAAAAAGAACTTTCTTTTCAAGACTTTTTTGTGTTCCTGCCTCAATGCGTGTCTTCCTACCCTACATTCCCACACAAAAATGTGTGATTTAGTAAAATGATCACCTCTCAATATTTGTTCCATGACCATTGAATCAATTTTTATGTGTTTTATGTCAAACTGAAGGGTTTTTCGTGCATGCTTTGGCTGCAAATTGCAGTGGATGTATGCAACAGATTACAATCTTCACAAAAGCTTGTAGTTCCGATCTAGTTCAATAAATTTTTTTTTTTAAATTCAAAGGAATTGTTCTACATGAAGAAAAATTTGCAAGATTGTCCAAAATTATGAAATGGTTCGATGCAAAATGTACCGCAGAAAGGATCTATTTTATATTTTGAAAGACAACGGGTGTCTCAAGCCAATGTCAGCTCTTGAGAAGATTTTAAAAAATTGTTGAGGTGGATCATTCATTTCGATTCAAATGGATGACATCTCCGAAATGTATAAAAAAATCTAAGACTTTCGTACAGCAAAGCAATCTTATTTCAGCTCTAAAACAATGAGGGAAAAAAAGGCTTCCATTACCGGACAGTAAACAGTTTTTAATTTGTCCCAAATTAGAGCCTTGTTTAGTCTTCTGCTGATTAATTCGATTTCCCATATGAGCCAGATTTCTTCATCAAACGCAAAAATATTTTCAAAATGCGATTCATTCCCGTTTGTAATTATTCATTTGGACTCGTCTCATCCATTGTTTAATTAAATTAAATTAAAATGTCTCAAAGTAGTTAAGCAATTCTTCACGGACAAAGATAGAATAAAAAAAAAATCCATTAAATTGATTACTTTAATTTGGACTCTAGATAAACATACGGTTAAATTAAAAGCTTCAAAAGATCCTTTTGTCTTCTTATTTCTTTTTTATTATTGAGATTACAAGACTCATTGTGTTCAAAACAAATTATTACGACTCATTATCCTCATGCCATATGAATTTAGAAAACACTAAATCGTTTAGCGTAACATAGGCATGTAACTATGGCCCTTGTGTCCTTGAACAACATCTACTTACCTATATGCAGTTCTAAGACCGGTTACGGCCTGATGACCAATTGGCAATCGCTCTGGCCTTTGGTACCACAGGTTCTGGTTCGAATCTTGGCTGTGGCATGGATGTTTTAGAGTGATTTGGAAACCATGTTAAACTGTAGGTCCCTGTTTAATTAGCCTAAAGGGCGCACAAAATGATCGTAGAGTGACAAAGCCAAACCAATCTAAGACCTATTTAGAGATAATTTGTTTTGTAAAACTGACGTCTTGTAGTGTATTTCTGCAATTGTTGTAATAAAATAAAATTAAATCTTTTTACAAAAAAGGAATATTTGTCGTATTTAATTTACTTTACTGAATTTATAATTTACTATTGCTATTAATTCAATATATAATTGTATTTTTTTACTATTGAAAATTTTTACTATTGAAAATTTCCTTTTTCTTCAATTACCATGTTGCCACATTACAAGAAGCATCATTGGCCAATCAATCCCTTAAGTCTGTTTAAAAAATATCCAAAAGAAATAAACTGAGATAGATTAATACCAAATGTTTAAACTGTCTCATCAATTTAAAATAGCCCTAAAACAATGAGGAAAAAAAAAAAGGTTTTCAATCCCGGTCAGTAAACAGTTTTTAATTTGTCCCAAATTCGAACATTGTTTAGTCTTCCTCTGATTAATTCGATTTCCCATATGAGCCAAATTTCTTTAACAAACGCAAAATGTTTTTCAAAATGCGATTCATTCCCATTTGTAATTATTCATTTGGCCTCGTCTCATCCATTGTTTAACTAAATTAAATTAAAATGTCTCAATGTAGTTAAGTAATTCTTCACGAACAAAGATACGATGAAAAAAAAAATATATTAAATTGGTTCCTTTAATTTGATCTCCAGATAAAAAATAAGGTTTAATTAAATTAAAGACAGCACTGAATTCTGGAGAAAGAAAAATCGCGAAAAAATCATGTCACTTTATCTTCATATTCGTAAAATAATTCATAAATTGGGGAGATATTCTATATGCGAAGATTTTCTGTTTTCCTATTCCTATGGGGTTTGAAAATTCTCGCAAAGTAATAAAAAAATCAGTTCCATTGTCCAAAATGCTTTTTATTAAGTTAAAAAAATTCATTCCAAACTCTTTTAAAACGAATAAGAAATTGTAAATTCTATTCAGTTCAGAGAATAAATATATTGAATAGAAGAAAAATAAAGGAAGTATCGTTTAGAAAATCTTGAATTGATAAAATTCGATTTGCTTCAGTGTCGAACTGGATTTTAGATCGTTACTGTCTTGTTAAATTTCCTCTCTATTTTTCTGGTATAAGGTGGAGTTCTTGTTCCACAGATGTATACCTTGGAGTTTCTGATGTCATTGAATCATATGGAAGAAAGCCCGGACAACTCCTTCTAGGCAAGCTAACAGTCGTTAAAAGACTCTTTAAGCATATCGTCACAGTCCCTATCGAATCTTCTTTTTCTGAAAGCAGTGACAGCAATTTAGAACCTGTACCTTTCTGAAATTAAGCTGTAAATTTTACTACTAAGTCACTAGTTAGGCTGGAATTTTCTGCCAATAAAGGATGTTCCAAAATTGGCGCAAGAAGTAATGATTGTAATAAAGGGTACAAGAAAATTTATTTTACATAACAATTTGGTATATTCACTCCCACCAAACATTTTGAATGGAAATCAACTCTCATTTCCAAATATTCCAAACTATTTAGAATAGCTTTTAGGACTTAAAAACTTTTTTTGAATGTTAAGCACTGTAGGCAAAAGTAAAAAATAAAAGTAGCATTTAAAAAAAAATTAAATCTTTTAAAATTTCTTGAAATAATTTCTGATCGTCAACAAACATTGCAATTAGTAAATGAAGGAAATTCTTGGGAAGACTGTTCAACTCATTTTCATTGATTGCTCCTAAATTCCTTTTTCCTCTTACGTGACGTGAGCGAGACCTTTTACCCTGAGTATTAGTTCTGCAGCTCTGAGGATTAGTTTAAGAACCATCGAGACTGCATTCATTAACTGCGGCAATTGTCCTTAAGTCTGAGACTCATTTTCTGATCTTTTTTTCCACTTGTATTAGTCGAGCCAGACAAATAAAACGCTGTTGCTTTCGACTGCTAGTTATTCGTAACTATTTATTCCTTTGCAAAAAAGTATACGATATTAATAGGATTGTGATTTCGTGTATTTGTAATGAAAGAATATTTAAGTATATAGATAAAACAATATACACTTAAGAAAATTTATGATGGAATACTTGTATTAAATTAAAAATTAATAATTAATATTTATATAAAGATTATTTATATACAAGAATATAATATTTATATATAAGATTATTTATATACAAGAATATAATATTTTATATATAGATTATTTATATACAAGAATATAATATTTTTGTACATAAATGATATTCAAACAAAAAACTTATTACTGAAATTATTTTATTCTTTTTTAACTAGTACATTTAAAAAAATCTTTTTTTAATAATATGGCAGTACTCTTCAAATATTTCAGTTTACCATTTATTTATTCGTATTTTATAATAAAAAAAAATTTTCAAGCACAAAAATATTTTGAAATTATATAATAGAATACATTTCTTGTATACAAATTGTACTCATATAAAGACTTATTACTAAAATTATTTTACTCTTTTTCGATTACTTTTAATTTAAAAAAAAAAAAATTTTAATATGGCAATATTCTTCAAATATTTCCAATTTTTACCAATTATTTATTCGAACATATAATAAAACATTTTCAAATAAAAGAATATTTCAAAATTTATAATAGAATATATTTCTTGAATATAAATTCATAAAAAAAGACTTACTTCTGAGATAATTTTATTATTTTTTAACTACTGTTATTTTTTAAAAAAACCTTTTTTATTAATATGGCAGTACTCGTCAAATATTTTTAGTTCATGAATTATTTATTCGAATATACACTCAAGAGCCAAAACATTATGACCACCTGTCAATAACGAGTTGGCCCACCTTTGGCGCGTAACACAGCTTCAACCCGCCTTGGCATGGATTAATACCACCACTTAATACCAGTTAAATGACCACCACCTGATCACATGCCTTCCATGTCATCCAGGCGAGTTCATTGCAAATGTAGGGGTGGTCATAATGTTTTGGCTCTTGAGTGTATAATAAAATATTTTCAAGTAAAAATATTTGAAAATTAATAGTGAAATATATTTCTTGTACGCCAATTATATTCAAATAAAGAGACTTATTTTCTAAAATTATTTTATTCTTTTTAACTATTTTTCTAAACGAATCATTTTTAAAAATGGCAGCACAATTCTGAATAACAATTACATTTGTTCCTACGAATATTTAATGAAATGCTTTCTAATAAAAATATTTAAAATTACAAAAAAATCGAGAGTATGCATTGTTCCATAATTATTACAGTCTATTATAGAACACACCTATGAAAATTATCCAGGACATAATTTGAATAGCCAGGAAAACCAACTCTATTCCTCCCCAAATATTTTAGACTATTAAATGTTAAAAACTTGCTTGAATTTTGTTCACACTGTAAGTAAAATAGAAAATAAAAAAAGCATTTAAAACAAAAGAAGAATACATTAAAATTTTCTTGAAATAATGTCTGTTCTTCCAACAAACATTGCGATCAGTAAATGAAGGAAATTCTTGAGAAGAACTACTCAACTCATTTTCATTGATTGCTCTAAATTCCTTTTTCCTCTTACGTGACGTGAGGCGAGACCTTTTACTCCAGTATTAGCTTTGCAGCTCTGAGGATTAGTTTAAGAGCCATCGAGACTGCATTCATTAACTGCGGCAATTATCCTTGAGTCTGAGAACCACTTCCAGATCTCTTTTTTTCTTGCAAATTAGTTGAGCCAAACAAATAAAACGCTTTGTAACTTTCGGCTGCTAGTCAATTGTAACTATTTATTGATTTGCAAAAGTATATTTATAATAATAGGATTGTAATGTCATGCATTTATAATGAAAGAGTAATTTGTAATGGATAAAGCAATATACAGTTAAGAAAATTTATACAGACTACACGTCTTGTACATAAACTATATTCATATAAACTTAACACTGAAATAATTTTATTTTTTAAGTACTATTAATCCAAAAAAAAATTTTTAATAAGTCTGTAATCTACAAACATTTCCAGTTTACAATTATTTATTCAAACATATAATAAAAACATTTTCAAGTAAAGAATATTTTATTACCCAAAAGAATACATTTCTTGTATATGAACTATAATCATAAAAACATTTCAGTAAGTCTGATGAATATAATTTTATTTTAAATATTTATTCGTTTATTTTAATATTTTTCATTTCAATGGCAGATTATGAACAGTTACAATGACATACGAAAATAAAAAAGAAACAGAGAAACAACAAAACATGCTGCAACAGAGTTCATTTATCCAAGTTTTAATATTCAAATCATTTATTTTACTAATAAATAATTTATTTTAATCATTTAACTCTTTTAAGTATTACAATTTTTAAATTATTTAGCTAATTTTATTTTTTAACTTTTCTTTTAACAACTATTACTTTTAAACCAAAACTTTTTTATATGTTTTCTTATATAAATATATCTGCCTTCAAATATTTACAGTTTACCAATTATTTATTCGAACATATAATAAAAACATTTCAACTAAAATTTTTTAAATTTATAATGGAATACATTTCTTGTATAAAAATTATATACATATAAAGGCTTATTTTCAAAATTATTTTACTCTTTTTATAATTATTTTTTTCTAAACGACTCTTTTTTTTAATATGGTAACACTCTTCTGACTACCAATGTTACATTTGAGTGATTCAGAGTGTTAATGAAATACATGATTCTAATAAAAACTCTTTAAAAATTACAGAAATCTAGGTATGCATTGTTTTATAAATTTCATTAGTAATATATGGAACTCACGTGAAAAAATTATCAGGACATTTGAAATAGCCAGGAAAACCAGCTCTTTCATTGCCAAAAATATTCCCAGACCATTTAGGACTTTTAGAATTAAAATTTGCTTGAATTTTCAATACACTGTAGGTAAACTAGAAAATAAAAGGCAGCATTTAAAAAAATTCAAGAGAAATATTTTAAAATTTCACAAATAATTTTTATTATTTCAACAAACATTGCGAATAGTAAATGAAGGAATTTCTTGGGAAGAACTACTCAACTCATTTTCATTAATTGCTCTAAATTCTTTTTTTCTTCTACGTGACGTGAGCGACCTTTTACCCCTGAGTATTAGTTCTGCAGCTCTGAGGATTAGTTTAAGAACCATCGAGACTGCATTCATTAACTGGGGCAATTGTCCTTAAGTCTGAGACTCATTTTCAAATCTTTTTTTTCCACTTGTATTAGTCGAGCCAGACAAAAAAATGCTGTTGCTTTCGGCTGCTAGTTAATCGTAACTATTTATTCATTTGCAAAAGTATATTATATTAATAGGGATTGTGATTTCTGTGTATTTGTAATGAAAGAATATTTAAGTATATAGATAAAACAATATACACTTTAAGAAAATTTATAATTGAATACCTTTTGTATTAAAATTATATTAATTTACATACAAGAATATAATATTTCTTGTACGTACATTATATTCCTACAAAACTTATTACTGAAATTATTTTATTCTTTTTAACTATTAATTTTAAAAAACTAATATTTTTTACATATGGCAGCACTCTTCAAATATTACCAGTTTACGAATTATTTATTATAACATATAATAAAATATTTTCAACTAAAAAAATATTAAAAATTTATATGGAATTATAATATAAAAATATTTATAATGGAATATATTTCTTATATACAAATTATATTCATATAAAGACTTAGTGCTAAAATTATTTTATTTTGTAACTATTTTTTTTTAAATATGGCAACACTCTTTAAATATTTCCAGTTTACAAATTATTTATTCGAATATCTATTAAAATATTTTCAAGTAAAAAAGTTATATATTTGAACGCTTACAATGGAATACATTTCTTGTATATAAACTATATTCATATAAAGACTTATTACTGAAATTATTTTATTATTTGGGTTAGATTTTATTACTTGGTCTAGATGTTGCTGTCTACCAAGTTGGATAAGAAACAACATCAACAGAAATTAAAATAAACCATACATTTATGAATATTCCATTCTTTTTTCAGTTTTTTAAATAATAAAAATCCTTTGATATATTTTTGAATAAAGTTCATTTATTATATAAATATTGTTTTTTTTATTATCAAGCCACTCTCATTCTAATAAATTACAAACAAAATTACAAAACTTTATAAAGAAACAGACAAAAAAAAAAATTTTTAAATAAATATAAAAAAGAAGATTTTGTACAATTTCTTTGACTTCAAAAACTCGATAACACGCAAGATAGCACAACAGTGAATAAAGTTTGCTTTTAAAAGAAAAGAACGAATAACTTCATTTATATGTCGGGACAAACATTTGATTTCTTTAGGAAGAAACGTGAGGTTATATATCACATCAAAAAAGTGAAAAAGTTCTCCTCTTCTTACAAATGATATCCTGCAAACCTCCTCAATGTCTGACCCCCCGGAAAAATCAAAAACCGTATCAAGTATTAATAAAAAAAGAACAAAGTTTTCTTTTTTTGGAACGCGAGTTCCCTTTCAGCCGGGGGAATTCTTTTCTTCCAGATTTCTTTTCGGAATCTTCGATATGAGAAATTTCCCTTCGAATCGATAGTTCGAAACAAAAGAATAAATATTTGTGAAATTAATGCGGTTGAAGTTACAAGATCGGTTCTAAAACCATTCAGGAATTCAAAAGCTGTTCTACATTGATTTTTCTTAGCTAGGCAATGTTTGGGTTTTTGTTTTTATTTGAAAATTCTTAATGTGCATTTATGTATCAGAAATGAAAAACATTGAACCAACAACAGTGAAAAAAATAAAAACATTCTTTATGTTTTTTGAAATTCACGAATTTCTCATTCAAAAAGCATGTTTTTTTTTTAATACATCTGATACTTGACTTTCACCACACGTGCAGAAATTTATATTTATTTATTTATTAGTCCTTATTTAACAAATATATTTTTAATTTGAAATTAAAATATATTTAGAGAAATGTCAACTGGAAAACCCTTGTTAAATATGTAAAAAGAAAATTTTGTTTATGATAAGTGCTTCAAATAATAAAAATCCTTTTGATATTTTTGAATAAAGTTAATTTATTATTTAAATATTGCTTATTTATTTTCAATCCTTTTTTTCTAACAAATTACAAAACTTTATAAAAAAAAAGACAAAAACTTTAAAAAAACAAAGTAATATAAAAAAAAATAATAATTTCAGTAAATTCCTACTTTTTTCACTCTATTGCAGAAAGTCCTTTATAAATAATTTTCATTCATTTTTTTTATTTATCTGGCGCCATCTATTGGTAGATATATGCAAACTTAAATCTTAAAAACTAAAAATTAATTAATTAAATTTAATTACTGAATTATTATTTGAAAAACTGTATTAACATCAGTGTCCTCCACTACAAGTTCAAAAGAATGTATTCGAACCTTGAGTGGATGAAAAAAAAAAAGTATTCTATTAACGATTGAAAATTTGAACAAGATATATATAGGGAGAGTGTGAGCTAATAGAAGGAATTGAATAAATATAAAAGAAAGAAGATTTATCTTGATACTTTCTGTAAATTTTTTTACTACAGAAACTCGATAAAAGGCAAGGTAACACAACAGTGAATACAGTTGGCTTAAAAAAAGAACAAATAATTTAATTTATTTGTTAGGACAAATATTTGATTTCTTTAGGGAAAACGTGAGGTTATATATCACATCAAAAAGTGAAAAAGTTCACCTCGTCTTACAATGATATTCTAGAAAACCTCGTCGATGTCTGACCCCCGGAAAAAATCAAAACCGTATCAACTATTAAAAAAAAAAGAACAAAGTTTTCTTTTTCGGAACGCGAGTTCGCCTTCAGCCGGAGGAATTCTTTTTCTTCTGATTTCTTTTCGGAATCTTCGATATGAGAATTTCCTTCGAATCGATAGTTCGAAACAAAAGATTAAATATTTTGCGAAATTCATGCGGTTGAAGTTACAAGATCGGTTCTAAACCATTCAGGAATTCAAAAGCTGTTCTACATTGATTTTTTCTTAGCTAGGCAATGTTTGGGTTTTTGTTTTTATTTAAGATTCTTCATGTGCATTTATGTAACATTGAACCAATAGCTGAACCAAAAAAAAAAAAAAAACATTCTTTAAATGTTTTTGAAATTCAACGAATTTCTCATTCAGGAGCATGTTTTTTTAATACATCTAGTACTCGACTTTCACCACACGTGCAGAAATTTAAATTTATTTATTTATTAGTCTTTTATTTAACAAATATATTTTTAATTTTAAATTAAAATATATTTAGAGAAATGTCAATTGGAAAACCCTGAAATTTTGTTTATGGTAAATGTTTCAAATAATAAAAATCCTTTTGATATTTTTGAATAAAGTTAATTTATTATTTAAATATTGCTTATTTATTTTCAAACCCTTTTTTCTAATAAATTATAAACAAAATGACAAAACTTTTAAAAAGAAAGACAAAAAAAAAATTAAAACAAGTAACATTAAAAAACAATTTTTAATGTCAATTTCTACTTTTTTTTTCACTGTATTGCAGAAAATCCTTTATAAATAATTTTCATTCATTGTTTTAAGTTTATCTGGCGACATCTATTGGTAGATATATGCAACTTAAATCTAAAAAAACTAAAAATTAATTAATTAAATTTAATTACTGAATTAATATTTGAAAAACTGTATTAACATCCAGTGTCAGCCACTACAAGTTCTTGAACATGAGTGGATGAAAAAAAGTATTTTATTAACGATTGAAAAGTTGAACAAAAATATATATATATATATAGGGAGAGTGGAGCTAATAGAAGGAATTGAATAAATATAAAAGAAAGAAGATTTATCTTGATACTTTTTATACAGTTTTTTTTATTTCAGAAACTCGATAAAACGCAAGATAACAGTGAATAAAGTTTGCTTAAAATAAAAAAAAAGAACGAATAACTTCATTTATTTGTTCGGACAAACATTTGATTTCTTTAGGGAAGAAACGTGAGGTTATATATCACAGGAAAAACATCAAAAAAATGAAAAAGTTCTCCTTTCTTACAATGATATCCTGTAAACCTCCTCAGTGACTGACCCCGGAAAAATCAAAACCGTATCAACTATTAATAAAAAAAAGAACAAAAGTTTTCTTTTTCGGAACGCGAGTTCGCCTTCAGCTGGGGAATTCTTTTTCTTCTTGATTTCTTTTCGGAATCTTCGATATGAGAATTTCCCTTCGAATCGATAGTTCGAAACAAAAGATTAAATATTTTCGAAATTCGTGCGGTTGAAGTTATGAGATCGGTTCTAAACTATTCAGGAATTCAAAAGCTGTTCTACATTTTTTTAGCTTGACGATGTTTAGGTTTTTGTTTATATTTGAATTTATGTAACGAAGTGAAAAACATTGAACCAATACCAGTGAAAAAAATAAATAAAAACAGTCTTTAAAGGTTTTGGAAATTCAACGAATTTTTCATTCAAAAGCGTTTTTTATATACATCTAGTATTTGATTTTCACCACACGTGCAGAACTTTTAAATTTATCTTTTTATTTTTCATTTAATAAATATATTATTAATTTTAAATTAAAATGCAGGGTGCTATTAAAGTCCCACTTTCAAAATGCTGTAAATGCTGATACTTGAAGAACGTGGAAAATGTATGTCATCAAAAAAAAAAAAAGTTCTACCGATTTTTCCCATCCAATTTGGTATGACTTTGCCGTGGTATATGAGCTTTCCACTAACAGTGTTGATTGACTTCGAAGTCATTTTTTCCGACAGAAATACCGAAGCAATCCAGCACATTGAACACTACAGTTGGTTTCATGTGCAACCCATGCCAAATGCGTTGTCATTTCGATTCAAAATATCACTGGCAGCCGAATTCACTTTCTTTAGGCCGCTTACAGTGCCATCTATTAATACACTTTGGATCTTTTTTGATGCCGTACCGTTTCCTCCTTCTTCAAATATCTTCAGTTCAAAATTGAACTCATTGTGACAAGTGGTCCTTTTTACAGCATTTTGAAAGTGGGACTTTAATTATAATCATCTTGTATATTTAGAGATATTCAACCATTAGACACTTGTTAAACATGTAAAAAAAAAAATTTGTTTATGGTATTGTAAAAAACATTTCTTTAACGATACTGGTAATAGCAGATATGTATTGATTTTAATTTATTCTTTGATCGTAATTTTTATGATACGACAATATATACACGAATTTGAATTACTAAACCTGAGTTCCGTTATGAATGTCTTTAAACTAATTCTTCTGAAAAATTGTATGAATAAATTCAAATGATTTCATAAATTCTTCAAATAAGTTAATTGAATTTAGTTCATTTATTAATTAACAGCAAATTTGTCCGCTTGCATTCATTTGGACATAAGTTTAACTAGAATTAGTTTTCTCAATTTTTAAAAACCCTGAAACTCAATTTAATCATAAAATATCTGGGGAAAGATTTGCATTACTTTGAAAAAATGAATTATTTTGGATTCTTTCATCTATTAACTAGTTACTAGTTTAACTAATCTAGTTGTATTCGTCTTAACTAGTCATTAAAATTTTGAAATGGATGTCACAAAAGATCTCTTTTATTATTAAACATATTAAAATCGTTGAAGCAATGATGAGCATTTGGAATTCTTACAAATTGTCAGATTTATTACATTTTACCAGAATTTGCATTCATGGATCAATAGCTTTATGAAACACATTCTATAATATGTGGACGTTAACCTAATTAAAGTGGTGGGCGTTGATCTGAAGATTTTTCCAAATCACATTTTATCCAGAAGTTCAAATATTATTTTCGTTGTGTCGTCGTTTGTTTGTTTATGCAGCTGGAGACTGGGTGTGGTCGAATCGAGTCACAAGTCCAAAAACACATTTATTTTGAAAAGCACTTAAATATGACATTAACATGACAATAAACTATAAACACTATTTGACACACATGTAGCATATTTAAAATTATACAATAAAAATAAGTCTACATGGATTCCATTTTTATAAAGATTCCATTTCTAGCTCTCGGGATGAGAGATTGTCATTTAGGCCAGTTGCGTCGTGCGTCCTCTCGGGTGAGATGCCATCTGCTCCATTTCTTCACGACTCAAGGAGTGCTCTTGCAATGAGTAGAAGGAAGCATGATTGTGTAGGTGAAACCACGGTTATACAGGAACCACATACAAGGTGATTATAATTAAAATCCCAGTTTCAAAATGATGTAAAAAACAACCACTCGTTACAATGAGTATACATATGAACTGAAGATACTTGAACGGGGAAAATGTATAGTATCAAAAAAATTTCAAAAAAACCACCGATTTTCCCATTCAAACCTTGAAGTGGTGGAAGGACTTTCCACTCACAGTATCACAACTGTTAAATGACTTGGAAGTCATTTTTCCATCAAAAATCCTAAATAATCAAGCACATTGAATACTACAGTTGGTTGAATGTGCAAATCATGTCAAAATACGCTGTCCTTTCAATTCAAAATATCACTATTATCGAATTTCCCTTTCTTTATGCCGTTTATAGCGCCCTCTGTTAATACACTTTGGAACTTTTTTGACGCCCTCCCGTTTCTTTCTTCTTCAAGTATCTTCAGTTCAAATTTGAACTCATTGTGGCGAGTGTGTCTTTTTTTTTGCAGCATTTTGAATGTGGGACTTTAATTATAATTACAATGTATATAACAATAATTTTAAATATTTTCTTCTGTCATATTGAATGCTTATTAACTTTACTTCTAGCCTTTATAAATTAATTTTGTCAGACATTTTTTGGTAAATTTTTAAAGCTGGGTAAGTAATAAATAAATTTAACTTAAAGTATAAGTAAAAATTAAATATTAATTTTTCTGTAGTTTTATTCCTTTAAAAGTCGACTTTAAAAGTTAAGAAATTTCATATCTTGTAATATATAAAAATAATATTATTTGAAAGTTTAAATGAAAAACAAAACTAAACAATTTTCTTTTCTTAAATGTCATAACTTGAGAAAGAAAACTGATTGGTTGAACATCTGCTTGTTGTTTTGTCTGTTTAATGCCAGCTGTTCAAAATGTATTTCATCCCTTTTCGCAGTTGGAATTGACAGGGAACATTGTAAATATTTCGTTTGAGTGGTAGTACAGATAAACTGTCTTTAAAATACATGACAAGACCTTACAAAATAAAGCCCAAGGACTTGTAGACGACAAATTTTGACATTATTATTTTTTATTATGAAAGAAAATTTTTTTGAGTTCACCGTTTAAATTGTTCCCGTGTCGAATTATTTTTTTTATAAGAAGAAAATGATTCAAACTTTAAAAATGATCGCATTTTTATTCAGCTACTAAATTGAAGTTATTTATTAAATTAGAAACTTTTTTTAAAAAATTATTAAATTCATGAACTTTATGATATAAATATCTAATAGGGCAGTGCCTTGTAGTTGTGTTTTAAATCAGCGTTGATTAGTCGCATCATTTTTAAACTTGTGTTATCACAGATGGTTCTTTAGTTTTTTATTTATGATTAAAGTTTCCTTGTGAAAAGATAAAGTAAAATAAATCTTTATTTAGAATAGGACACTTGTCAACAATTATGTAGCATTTTTCAGCGGGAAGAATTGTCAGATTTCATTCACAGGAGAAAGGAATGTACTAAAGGCCATGAAAATAGCTACACCAAGAAGGCGACATGCTACAGAAGTGAAATTTAAGCGACAGGAAGAAGGTGCTGTGATATGCAAATGATTAGCTTTTCGGTGCATTCAGACAAAGCAGGCTCCGGTAGCGACACCTACAGTGTGTTTAAATGAGGAAATTGTTCAGACGGTTTCTCAGGCACAAATTGCATTTGAGAGTGGTTGCCTGGTGAAAAGTTGTTGTGTTGCCTCGTGTAAGAAGTACCAGCGCGTTTCTGACTGCGATGAAGGTCGAATTGCTGTTTATCGTATCGCAGTATTGCTACTCTCGTCGGTCGAGATGCAATGACTATTAGAAGAATAAGGAATTGATGGGTTCAGGACGATAATACAGAACGCCGTGCTGAATCGCACCCTTGCACGGCTTTGACAGGAGCGTCTTCAATGGTATGATCGACGACGAACCTGGAAGCACGAATGACGAGACTCATTTCTTCAGATGAATCCAAGTTCTTTTTACAGCATAAAGATGGTCGCATCCATGTTTGGCGGCATCGTGGTGAACGCACATTTTCAGCGTTCATTCGTCATCGTCATACTGGTCCATCATCTGGCGTGATGGAATGGGGTGCTATTGGATACACGTCTCGGTCACCTCTTGTTCGTATTGACGGCACTTTGAAAGAGTGCGCGTTACATTTCTGGTGTGTTACGACCTACCCTTACGCTCTACCGCTCTACTGCTTACGACTACGCTCTACCCTTTATTCGATTATTCGAATCCTGCGAAACCCCTACGTTTCAGTAGGATAATGCACGATCGCATGTTGCCGGTATTTTACGGACCTTCCTTGATACGGAAAATGTTCGTCTGTTGCCCTGGCCTGCACATTCACCAGATCTCTCCCCAATAAAAAAGTCTTGTCCATAGTTGCCGAGCGACTGGATCGGCACCATACGCCAGATACTACGGTTGATGAGCTGTGGCATCGTGTACTGTACATGCCATCCAATCTGTGTTTGACTCAATGCCCAGCCGTATAAGTGCTGTTATTACTGCCAGAGGTTTTGTTAAGGGTACTCATTTCTCAGGATCTAATGCACCCAAATTTCTTGAAAATTTAATTACTTGCTATTTCCAGCATAATATATTTGTCCAATAAATGTCATTTTGTTATCTGTATTTCTTCCTGAGGTAGCAATTGTAATAGCCAGTAGTGTATATTCTTTGACAAGTACATAATAACAACCTATCACTCAAATCTGATAGTAGCATCATTTTAAACTACCAAAATCAACCCACTGCTTTCGAATCCCTCCGAACTTGGCCGTTTGCCAAATTTCCGAGTCATAGCTAGTCGACCAAACCTATTTAGAATCTTTGAATACAGTGTTGCATTCCAAACAATCAGATTAATTATAAGAAAGTAAATCTGTATTATAATAGTTAAGAGCGGAATTCCCATTCAAATATTACTTTCCAATTAGCAATTTCCAATGCTTACAGATTAAAACACGAAACATATTTCACGCCTAATGAATTCTAAACACCGCAGTCCAGGTTTCCAAATTTCAGTCGCCAAGTCTCCAAGAACAAACTCAATTTCAACTCAGCGCAGGCAGACATTAAACACACATTTTAATTGGAAGATTCGTCAGACGGCTGCTGCACTCGTGCGAAAGATTTAACTTCTCATTTGATAATTTTCCCGCTCTTTGGATCCCCTATCCCAGAATTCCCCGCACACTTCCTCCCCGTCTTTAATTAGGATGATCCTTCCTCATCCGGAAAGATTTCCGGGAAGGAATCCGCCGGGAAATGCTTCCTGCCAAAGGATATCAAAGGCGAAGGATCTTTGTTCCTGAGCCTGGAAATGAAATTTTTCGTAAAGGTAAGAGGTGAATTCTGTTCTTGACCTGATTTTATAGACTATACGGGAAGGTGGTTGAAATAGATGACTTTAGTTTTCTCTTTCGTAAGTCAGAGTGGCCTAATGAATAGCAGTCGGGTTTCTAAATTAAAGGATTCTACTTCAAAACCACACAAGCTGCAACATGTGCAATTAATGTACAGGAGAGTTTAGCTACCAATCCGCTGCTGGCTCTCCCTAAAGTCTCTGCTTTCAAAACCGAGGAGATTCGATGGAAATTGTAAAATCTGTGTCACGCTTCTCACGTAATATCTAGTTAAGGGGGCCCCCAATGAACATGTTCTATATATGTTCATTGTTCATATGTCGATATGGCGTGTAAATTACAATTCAAATTGTTGTTGTTTTAATGCAGCTGGCAATACAGGGACAGTTCATCTTTATGCCATAAGCAAAAGCTGCACCTCTGTTACTCATTTCGCACTATCTAGGGGGTACGTGTAGCTTGAAGAAAGGCTACGGACGAGAGTAACACAACTCCCATAATACTCTACGATTCTATTAGACCGGGACCAACGATTTTAAAGTAGATTCCTAAACACTACAAACATTCATGGCGCCGCCGGGACTCGACCCCAAACCTGGGGCACCAGAGTCGTGCTTGTACCAGAATTCAAATTAATGTTGTGGATTGTGCAATATTATAGTACAAAATGTTTTCACACATTGCAAAATTGACCCATTAACTTATATTAGCATCTAATGGTTAATACCGCAGTTAACAGTTTTTCCAATCATAAGTGGAAGTTATCAAAGTTTTTCCTAATAAAGCACATAAATGTGAGAATGTTACCTCTAAATGTCGTCCCGTAAGGCAATTTCCTTTGTCGTCAAGCATCAGTGGGCTGTTTGAGGGCATACCTAAATGGAACACAACTCCAGTGTGCTGTATAAAAAATAATAAAAAAACATTATAATTTAACATTGAGTTTTTAATTTCAATTGAGCAAATAAACATTATCTGTTTATGTTATTGTTTTTTTTTTTTTTTTTTTTTTTTTTTTTTTTTTTTTTTTTTTTTTTTTTTTTTTTTTTTTGCCTAATGAAAAAAAAAAAAAAACCTTTTCTTTTATTTCGTTCAAAAGTGTGGTTAGATAAAAAAAAAAAAAATGTGGATAAAATCTTTTATTGTTTGTGAAACATAAAATAGCCATTGTTTGAAGAAAAAAATAGAAGTTAACGTTAATTGAAAATAAACACTTTTTTTTTTTTGATTTTTTTTTTTTTTTACCATTTAAATTAACTAGCAAAATTTCTTCGTCAAAATTAAGTCCTGCTTGTGTTAATGGAGTTTTAATCCTTTGTTTATTTTTCAGTGTTTTGAGAATGCTGGATATGTAGGCTTAAATTTTTTTTTTTTTTTGGAAAACAAGATTGTTCTGATTTTGGAATATTTGAGAAAATAAGCTTTAAATATTTGTTCGTTTTGTATATAAACCAAACTACAGTGGCATGTTACCAAACTGCTACTAATTAGCGAATTGTTTTTAATAAATAATGAGTTTCTAAGAAAATGACACCTCTCTCTAAGAGAAAATAAAGTCTTTAAACTTTAAGTATTAAATATATCATAATATTTTCTTTATTTACAAGTTCTATAACAAATGAAAACGCTTAGAAGTAGCTGTCCTGAATTTGTGAATCATATAGCAGAAAATACGAAGAAGACGTATTGGGGTAGCTACCTGAATTTACATGTCGTATGGAAGAAAAGTTGCCACAATCTACATCGAGTCTCCCTTTGCTAAAAGCAATAACTACGATGGATGCCGTCAGCGAATTCGAACCTAAGCCTTCCTTGCACACTATTTGTGTATGTCGCCACTGCTTCACGAGTCGAGTAGACCTAGCTACAAGAAACCCGAATTTCACCGCAACATTTTCAAATCCCCAAATTTCGTTTACCAAGAAAGAAATTGCACATCTTCTTCTTGTTACTTTGGACTTTTGTCCGGCAGATTTATCATGCTCATTCCAGGTAAAGACAAGATACTTTCAATTCGACTTCACTATTTTGAACAAAGCTCTTCCAATTCAAAGATGGCCTAATGGCCAACTGGCTAGCGCTCTAGCCTTTTGTACCGCAGGCTTCAGGTTCGAATCATGGTGGTGGTATGGGTGTTTGTTAGTGGTTTAGAATTCACTTTAAACTGTAGGTCCCCGTTTAATTAACCTAAAGTGTGCCTGAAATGACCCAGTAGAGTGGAAAACCAAACCAAATGCAATCCAAAGTGTTGTGAGATTGCCCCATTTCAAGATTTTAAATTGCAAGTATTGAATGTCTAAACGAATTGGCAACACGATCGTATTGCTTTTAAATTGCCACGCTAATCCCTTTGTAAACAAGTGCTTTCTTTTTACAATTATAATCGACAGATTTCTGATTATAACTTGTAAGAAATAGTAAAATAAATAATTTTATAAAAATGCATCAATGCGATTTCTTTTTATGTATACAAATGAATCTTCGTCTTGAAATCAAAAATATAGTTAATTTAAGAAATTAACAAGAAACTCCATCTCTTGCGTTCAAATATTGCTAAATAAATGGGTGCTTTAATTATTTTCGATTAAAAATACTTGGATTAAATAATGAAATTCTTCTCCATTAATAAGGAACTCCAATATTTACCCCTGGAGGGCGCTACTCGCTTTCAGGCACGCTGCCACGTGCACTCGCGTTGATTGAAAGCGTGCAGCTATTAGCAGTATTGATTACGATTATCCGAAGTGAAGGATGATCATTTCCAAAGATTTTCTCCCAAAATGCTTGAGAATTCTTGAAAGGTTAAGTAAGATTTTATGGATTTTGCATCAGTTTTGATAAATGATAATAAACTTTGAAGTGTGTTTACCCAAACAAGTTAAATTTGCAAGCTCAGAAATTGTGGGAGCGGAAATATTTGTATCTTACGTATTTTGATTAAAACATTTTACCAAAATTTGGAACAACTTTTACGCATATTTAATGAAATATTATTATTTAACTTACGATTTAATTATTTGTTTTTCAAACTTGTGTAATAAAATACGCAAAATTATCCAATTTTTAGGTGAAATCAGTTTGATTAAGATTAAATAAAAACTACAAATAAATTTGCAATTTAAAAAATAATTTTAAACTTTCTAATATTCTACTGGTTATTAAGAATATTTTAAAAACTGTAAAGGGAAAAATTTCCCTCTTTTTATTAGAGTGGACACTTCATCAGCCCATGTTCTATCACCAATCACAATGCAGCTAATCATGACGTAGTCCATATCACATCTGTAATTGTTTCGATCTGTGAAGGTCGAACAGACAATCGGTGATTTATGATGTTAATAATTATTTATGCTGTTTTCTATATTTAAAAGAATTTTTAAAAATAGAATTGTGAAGAAAGAATCATTCTTCACAATTCTATTTTTAAGTTTTTTCAAATGTGTTATTTTGCACACGAGAAGATATACAGCATCTTCTTTCCCAAAGAAAAGAAAATATATTTTTAATAAATGCATAATAACAATTTATCATTCAAACCTGACTGCTGTAAATGTGTCATGGATAATGATAATAAATTACCATTTCTCTGTTCGACCTTCACAGGTCGAAACTATTACTGATAGGGTATAGACTACACCATCAGTAGTTGCATCGTGATTGTCATAGACCATGCGCTGAGAAAGTGTCTATTCCAATGAAGAAGTGAGGGAAGCTACCCCACACCCTCTTTTCTTGAAGGGAGGTTTTGGAGAAGGAGGAAAGTGTTCTGCTACAAGTCGACAAGAAATGTTGTCTTTTTCTGTGAAGTGACTGAACAAGCCCTTTTACAAAGTGAGTCCCTTGTGGTTTCGTGTATCACGCCGTGTGATAATTTAAGTCTGCCGCAGACCACGTGTATTAGATTCGTCGTAGACTCAAGAACTCTGAAAATCTCCAACCTTGAAGGGAATTGCACTTGTGAAACAAATTTACATCTTTAATTTTCATTTCTTTGTAAATAGTATAATAACCCCATGAACCTGAAATTATCCTGTTGGTCCTCTTCTTGAAGCCGTTATAACCCCTCTCGGTCACAGTACGGATCAAGACGTTACAGAAGCCAGTCTAAAAAATAATTAAAATATATTTTCTTAATCACAGACTTTCTAACATGTCATTGGAGAAATTTTGATGTTCAAAACATTTTTTTTATTTAATCTGTTTTAAGGGAAAAAAAATCCTAACTTTTTGTTGATAGGTTAAATTAAAAAAACTAAAGAGCCTATTCATTTTCATTTTTAAGTGTTTATGTACTTAAATAATATTCAACTGACCATATTAATTTGAGTTGAACCTGATGTTTATTGGTCTAAGACCTTACCTTAAAATGAAATAAGCTAACATGTCTTTTGTCAAAATTTCGTTTTTGTTGATTTTTCTTTCATTCATTTGTCATTATTTCATTTTTTGAGCTTCATGTTTAGAAAATTAAAATTTTTGTCGTATTTTTTTTCTTGTTCAATTATTTCTTTTTGTTTGTTTACGATTAAAATAATTAATATATTATATTCATCAAAGAGATACGATGCCTATTAATCGACAAAATTCAGAAAAAAAATTATTTTCTGTTTCTCATAATTTTTTATTAATATTAGAATGCAAACTTTGGCATTCCTGAAAAATTAGTATAATAAAAAATCAATTAATTTAAATTTTTCTGAGGAGAAAAAAATTTATATTTATAAAATGTTAACAAAGTTTAACGTAAACACTTATTTATATTAAATAAAAATCATTCCAATCACAAAATAATAAAAAGTTGGAAAAAAATTCTGTAGAAATTTTTATCACAAAATAAGGAAGAATGAGTGATCTATGTCACAGCTTTTACTTTTTCTTAAAAAATTAATGGAATTTATTTTTGATCAAAAGATAAATTTGAATTAACATTACTAATGCATTGATGATCATGGACAGTTAATACTAAAAAAATACATTCATTTAATTCAATTAAACAGCTTTAGAAAAATGTATGCTTTTAAGAAACGAAACAATACAACAATAGAAAACTCCAGTCAGTTAACATTTTTTGTTATCAATACTAATAAGTTTCTTATTGAAAATTTATGGCACAAATTATTTTTTAATTACTGATAATTTGGAACTACTTTTATAATTTTTTTTTGCAGTTTCATTTAATTATAGTTGTTGACTGAATAGCTGTAAAGCGATTAATTTAATTAATGCTCTCCATAAATTTGTTGTCCATTAAATTGTCATAAAATTTTCCTTTTTTAAATAGAAATTACATTATTTATAAGGAAAAAAATCATTTTAATCTTTCATAATATCTATTTTCCAATTATATAATACTTAAAATATTATAGATTTGCTAATATATTTCCAGTAAACTGACATTCCTTAGTATTAAATGTGCATTATACATAAAATACAAGAAGAATGTACAGATTATAAAATACAAAAATTTCTTTCCTTTAAATTTGTCACAATTTTTTAAAAGGCATATAAATTCGAAAAAACATTAATTTTTTTTTTTATTCAAGAAGCTGGCATTTTAATCCTCCTTCATTTAGCGTTTAAGAAAAAAAAAAAAAAACACCCAAATTTATTTCTTCAAAATGAACTTAATGCCTTTTTTAATTTATTTTCCCTTTAAATCGCAGAAATAAATTTTTTAACGGTTAACACACAATCTTAAATTATATATTTTTAAAGTGTGTTAGTGTATTAATCTTTTTTCCCTTGAATAACCATTTTTAAAAATTTCGAAAAAAAATTTTTTTAAACATTTTAGAATATTTATGCTTTATTTATAAATGTTGAAGGATGCTAATTAGGCTCTAAACAGAAGAAATAAACTTAAATAAATGATAATTGTATTTAAATTCTAAAATATTTATTCCATTAAAGATAATTCCAAAACCCAGAAGAACAAATAACATTTTTTATAACCTTTTAAAAATGCCTTTTACGTTCTATTAAAAGTATTTGTAAGATCATTAGTTGAAATAAATAAAAAAATTTAATTTTTCGTAATTTTATAATATTTTAAAAATTGTATTTTCTTTTATCTTTTGAAGTATAAATACAACTTACAAATAACAAGATAAATAAAATCAAAGATAATTAAAGGTCAATAAGTTAATTTTGATATTGAAAAAATATTGATTTTAGCAAGCTTTTTGATCTGACAAAAAGCAACATTTATATTCTAGCTCTAGATCATGCTTTGATATTAAGCACGAGTATTATATAAATAATTTATGATATGAATTTAAAAATGGCGAAATATGAAAAAAAATTAGCAAACTCAAAGCCAAAATTATTAAAGTTCAATAGTGTTCAATTATTTTAAAAAATGTACTAATTAAAATGTTTCTTAAATCTTTTTGAATAACCTTTTTTATGTACCCATAAGTTTTAATTAGTAATTGTAACTAGAGATTCGTTTAAATCAAAATTAGAATTTTATTCAAAAAGAAAAAGAATTTTGAAAACGGTTTTTAAGCCTTTTATCCTTTTTAGTTTCATTTTATCGCAGAAATTTCTTTAAAAAAATAAAAGATATAGTTTATTTCCTTTATATTTCTAAAATAGTTGCTTTAAAAATAATTTTTCAGATAAATACAATCTTTACTACAAATGAAAATGCAATCTTTTATTCCAAATTCCCTTTACAAAAAATTTATTATCTTTCATATGTTTTAAGTAAGCAAACTTCATTTTATCTGATGTTTTATTTTGATGTTTAAAATAACCAATTACTAATTTTTGTAAATTAATTTTTATATTTCTTATTTAACTTAATTCGAAATTTTATTTGCACTTAAATATAAATAAAAGTTTTTATTAATAAAATTCTAGGAATTATTTCAATAAAATTAAATTTAGATAAATAATCCCACAATGCAATTGAAAAATTAAATTTACACTGAAAACTTAAATACTGAAATATTTATTCATTTCTTTTTCTGCTTTGAAATTGAAAAACTTTTCATTAAATAATGTTCATAGAATAATCAATTATTATTAAATAGCGAGTTCCACAGAAATGTGTTAAAATATCCAAATTATATAACAATAATATTTAATTAATAGTTGTAATAATTAAATTTAATTAAAAATTTATATATAAAACAAATTCTTAATTTTAATTATTCTTTATGAAATTAAATATGTTATCTCCAGCTTATTTTAATCTAAAAACAAATAATAGAATCCTTATATACAAAAATCCTCCACACCCCAAAAAAAGAGTGCTTAATATTTTTAGTAAATATTGATCGAAAAAACTATAAGAAAATGTGACCAAATCACAAACTAGATGCTGTTGGGATTTGGCGACTTTTTTGTGGCACCAACTGAGCGATAAGTCGTCAAATGTGGTAACCGGGCTTTTTTGTACTTGTACTTGTACTTTTTACAATTCATTTCAATCACAACTCGTTACTTGGCGGACTTTGGCGGAAATAATTTTTGACGTCAAATCACAGCGGGCCCTATTGTGCTATTTTTTCCTAAAATGTTATTTATAACCACTATAAATAATATTTAACTGTTTTTATACTTCAACAAAAAAGTTTTTGCTTTTTTGTTACTTAATAAATATGAAAAATTCAGTAAAGTAATGATAAGAAAATAAATTGGTGCAATATATTATACAAAACTCTCGAAATGATAGAGTAATAACAATAATAATAATAATGATAAGTAATACAAATTGATAATGTTTAACAAAACGGTAATTTGATGTCGAATAAAAATTTTAACAATATAGAATTTTCAAATGGTTCAGTGCAGCTCCTTGTAGATTTCTTTTAGTAAAAAATTGAAAATTTTTTGTTACACTTGATTGCATAATAGATTTAGGAATGGAATAAATAATAATTATAATATAATATAATAAATAATAATTTACCCTAAAAATTAAACAGTAGTTTAACTTAATCTTGTATGATTTTAAAACACGAATTATAAATGCAAATATGCAATATTTAAGACGGAAGCACAATAAATTCAGTTTTGTTTACTTTTATTATTCAAATTTATTAATAATGTTCGTAGAGTAATAATTCATAATAAAGTAGTGAGCTCCACAGAAATATGTTTAAAATATCTATATTATACACCAATAATATTTAATTATCAAATTGTAATAATTATATTTAATTAGAAATTTATTTATAAAATATTCTTAATTTTAATTATTCTTTATGAATTGATATTCAACTATTAAATATTTATATACGCTTTTTCAATCTATTTTATTATGTATTGTATGCAAGTCTACTTTCTCAGAAATCATATTAATCTATAGGATTTTATAATTCTAACTTTATGTAAAGTTCATATTAAGAGGATTATTTTAAGAAAAACGAACTAAACTCATACTATAACCTCCAAATTACTTTTAAATGCACGAATTCTAATTTTATTATATATTTTTATTTAATTTTCATAATTCGGCACTTGCTTGAAATTAATATATTAATTTATATTCAGAGTTAAACTAACTTAAAAGTTATCGAAACTCAAATTCATTTTCTTAAGTAAAATTAATTAGTCTCTGTTATTATACTCAAAATATGCAAAAGACTTTTTCAGGCATTTTTGAAATTAAAGTTTGATAATTGTATAGATATGTTTTGAGAATCAACAGTTTATAAAGACTTGTTTTGCAATTAAATTGAATTTAATACCTAGAATTACTTTTTATTTAATTAAGTTAAGTTTGATATTAAATTTCTGAACTATATTTCTGTTCAAAGATGACGGAGTTAACAGATGAATTCAAATATGTATGCATTCCATCTTTAAAAGTGAAATATCATAATTTTTCTGTCGAATTATAAAACGGGACTTTACAATATTTACTTTAGCACAACAGAATTTCTGATTTTTTTTATTAGTTCAATCTAAATACAAAATATTTTTTCAACTGAGATTGTTTACTTAGAATACGATTTCGTTTATTTAGAACTATTTGATGAAGTATCGAATTCTGTAATAAGAGCAAACATTGATCTTTGCAAATTCGTTCTACAAGAAATGATTTTGAAGAAATTGTTTTAAAAGTTTCACTAAGATGTATCTGCAATGTATTGAACATGTATATATTTTGAAACACATTATACAACAGCTCACCTAGACAATCAAATATATATTTTTAAACACTGTATAGAATATAACTAATCCTATAATGCATTATACAGGGTGATTATAATTCAAGTCCCCCTTTCAAAATGCTGTAAAAAAAAAAAACATTCGTCACAATGAGTTCAATTTGAACTGAAGATACTTGAAGAAGGGGAAACGCGGTATGGCATCAAAAAAAGTTCCAAAAAAAGTTCCACCGACTTTTCCCAATCCAATTTGGTATTACCTTGTCGTTCACTGTCCCGACTGTTGAATGACTTGGAAGTCATTTTATTCCGTCAAAAAATCGAAACAGTCATCAACATTGAACACTGTTGGTTTAATGTGCAACTCATGTCAAATACGTTGCCATTTCGCCTCAAAATATCACGCTGCTGAATTCGCGGCCACTTACAGCACCTTCTAATAATATACTTTGAAACTTTTTGATGCCGTACCTTTTCCCCCTTCTTCAAGTATCTTCAGTTCCCATTTAAACTCATTGAGGCCAGTGATTCTTTTTTATAGCATTTTGAATGTGAAAATTTAATTATAATCACCGTGTATATCTATAACTACATTTATTTAAGAGTCTTCAAGTCATATTTTAATCAGTTAGCAATCCTATCAAAAAAAAAAAAAAAAATTATAATAATTCTATTAAAATATTTTAAAAAAAGACGAGTCAATTTAATTAATTTTATGAAAATATTTGAACAAATTTAAGTTGATAAATGCATTTAAATTAAAAAGGTTCGTTAAGTGTAGAGTAATATAAGAAAAAAATTTGTACAGTCGAGATTGAATCGTATTTAATGAATTCAAATTTTACGAATTATGTTTTAGTGAAATTACTTTATAGGTTTCGGTTTCGAATCCCGACGGTGCCATGGATGTTTGTAGTGGTTCGGTATCCCCTTTAAGTCGGAAGTCCCGGTCTCATATGACCGTAGAGCTTCACAGAGCCCAATCACATTTCTCGCCCACATCATTCCCAAACTGTAAAGGGGCAATTCAGCTCTAGGCACAATGATGTGGTGTAGTAGTCATATTAGACAGGAACCTAAGGTTTAAAGTGAATTTCGAACCACTACAAGCATCTGTGGCACCGCAGGGACTCGAACCCGAAGTCTGTGGTACTGAGAACCAGACATTCGGCAAATACATTTATTACCTACAGATATTAATCACTGTAGATAGATATTATTAAACGAAAATTCCTATTCAATGAAGCAAAATGCTACGATTTTTGTTAAATAAATTTTTAAATGATGTATATTTTTGTGGAATATTTGAAAATTTAAACCATTCTATGAATTAAATCCTTAAAGAAACAACTGAATAAGAAATACACATAACATAAATAAACATAATACCAGGATAGTTCTGATTAATAATTAAAAGTTTCATTCAGGTAAATTAGTTAAAAAGTATCGGTTTAACTTTTAATAAAAATGAAGCATAATTTGTTTAACAACTCTTTTAAGATTTGGAATAACATTCTTACTTTAAAAATATCTAATAAAAAATATGCTGGGGTTTTATTTGTGTCGTGTAATGTGCACATGCGTGCAGTTTTAGAGATCTGATCTTAAAACCGACTACTTTCTATTCATACAAAACTAAATAAACCACTACCATTCCGTTATGTGGGCTTTTATTTCCAATTTCCATAACACATCAGGGACCCCGTGCCTATCGGAACACTGCAGCTCGATTGCAGCCATCTGATTTTATGGAATTTCATCAGATTTTATGACTTTTGGAGAAGGATATCATTTTAATATTACTCTGCATTAGGGCTTTCCGGATTTTATTGTACAAAAAAATGGCCACTTTCAGCAAATGTCCCATCTATGATGCTCTCGTTTATTTTCTGTTTTCAGCTGCAGTTGCAGTTACTACGGGGTGTTGGGTTACATGGTCTCCAAATTTTGCGAAAGAACAAGTTGCTAATACAACAGCACGTAGCGTGGAATTTAAAAGTTTGGTGCGAATATTTTTAGCTGGAATAAATACAAAAGAACCATAAAAGTGTGGTTTTTTTATTAAGTTTAAATAAACATTTTAGATGCGTACGTATCATAATGAGGAAGTCGTGGATCATTAAAATGTTGGATTTGATATACAAAGTTTAAAAAATGAAATGTAATGATTTTTTTAAAGTATTTATGGATGTTATGTTAAATGGATGCAAAAAGAGACATAATTCTATTTTTTATGATCTTTAATTATAGCACTGCATTGGCGAATTTCTCCTGCTTTTAAATGATCTTGTTTTATGAAAATTGAAAAGTCGAAGAAATACGAATCGTAAAAAGTTTTAAGTGTTGTTGTTGCATTTTGAATTAAAGTATTCCAAAAAGGCATATGGTAGAAAGTAAATAAAGTTATGTTATATATATTAAAACAGGGATTCTAATCCAGGGGTGGCCAACCCACGGCCGCCTTGAATATATTTCCGGCCCGTGAAATAAATGTAATGATTTTTTAAAAGTCTTTATTGATCAGTGCAAAAGAGAATTATTTTTCATAATCTTTAATTACAGTGCTGCATTGGAGAATTTCTCCTATTTTTAAATGATCTTGTTTTATGAAAATTGAAAAGTCGAAGATATACGAATCATAAAAAGTTTTTAGTATCGTTGTTGCTTTTGAATTGAAGTAATCCAAAAGCATGTGATATAAAGTAAATAACGTGATATGTTAGATCAGTTGAAATCGTGACATTAAAATAAATGTGCCAAGATCCTTTTTATGTCACTGAAATTAAGCTGAATTATTACTACGAAAAGAATTTTTTTTCTACGTTGATTTTATGCTAACTTTTGGAATGCAATATAGGTTTGGTTTGCAGCTCTATGGTTATTTTCTGCACATTTTGGGAACATTTTCTGCATTTCTGAACTTTTTCTGCACATTCCGGTGTAATTCTATTACACCGGACCTTTAATTTATAGCGGATTCCACGCTGATATTCGCTCATTATATATCATGTATTCGCTAATGATATTCGATATACGCTATAATGATTCCACCAAGGTTATACGAAATTGGATGGGAAAAATCGGTAGAGTGTTTTTTAATGCCCTACCGTTTCCCCTTCTTCAAGTTCCATCTTCAATTCCAATCGGAACTCATTGTAACGTGTGGTTCTTTTTTTTACAATATTTTGAAAATGGGACCTTAATCGTAATCACCCTGTATAATAATTATTTAAAATATTTTCTTCTTTCGTATTAAATATTTATCAAATTTATTTCTAGTGATAGTAATTTTAATTTCATCAGAAATTTTTTTTTTGTTGTTGTATAGGCTGGATAGATAAGTAATAAATAAACTTGATGTTTACAAATAAAAATACAATATTAATTTTTATATTGTTTTTCTTCTTTTAAAACATCAAATTTAAAAGTTAATGAATTTCATGTCTTTTAATATATTAAAAATAATATTATTAGAAAGTTGAAACGAAAAAAAATAATAACAACAAAATCAATTTTCCTTCTTCGTAAATGTCATAACTTGAGAAAAAGAACTGATTGGTTGAACATCTGCTCATTGTTTTTGTCTGTTTAATGCCAGCTGTTCAAAATATATTTCATCCCCTCTTCGCAGTTGGAATTGACAGGAAACACTGTAAACATTTCTTTTGCTTGGTCATACAGATAAAGTGTATTTAAAATACATGAGAAGACCTTACAAAACAAAGCCCAAAGACTTGTAAACGACAAATATTTGACATTTATTATTTATTATGAAAGAATATTTTTGAGTTCTGCGTTTAAATTCTTCCCCGTGTTGAATTATATTTTTTTATCAGAAGAAAATGATTCAAACTTTAAAATGGACTCATGGACTCATTTTTCATGGACCCATTATTCAGCTACAAAATTCAAGCTACTTACTAAATTAGAAAACATTTTTTAAAAATGACCAAATTCATGAACATTAAGATATAAATATCTAAAACGGAGTGCATAGTTACATTTTTAAATCAGCATTGGTTTGTGGCATCATTTTAAACTTGTGTTATCACAGATGGTGTCTTTCATTTTTCCGAGTAATGCTGGGTTTATTCATGATTAAGGAGTTAAGTTGTCTGGGAATATGATAAAATAAAATAAATCTCTATTTTCACTTAGTTGCGCTCAATAAAATATATTAATGACGTTTGTTTTGTCACTGAAAACGTCATAAATCTCGCTGACAACATTACTCCGTAAAAAGAAACCATCTACCGTCTAGAAATCTGCCAGCTGGCAGATTTGGCCTTGGCCCATCATGGGGGTATTTCCCCCTGATGGTAATGATGATGAATATAAATTTTTTTAAAAATATTTTTAAAATGCATACCTTGCAGTATTGACTCATCAAAAATAAAAAGATAAATGCTTTTTTACAAAATGTAAATCCTCTTTTAGATTAGTAATATAATAGAGCGAACATTGGAACTGCCAGTTTTGGTTAAATGTAGTCCTCACATGGCATAGAATTGGAAGTTAAGCATATGCGAAGACAGCTTGGCGATTTTTGGCGATAATTGTTTCTGTTGAGTATGTTGAGTATGTTGTTTGTGTGAAGGGGAAAAAGGTATAGGGTCTTACAACGATTTTCAAAAGAAATGGTTCATTTTTAAGCTGCCAATAAATGTAAATCAGCTTTTCTAAATATTTGACATTTTCATTCTATTAATAAATTCTTCCCCCTACCCCTAAAAAGGATTAAAAATGAAAGTTCATTTATGTAAATGTTTTATATTGTTTTATTATATTTTATAAGAAATTATGAAAAGTTACCTCTACAACACTTTACGATCCTATCAGACCGGGACCTACAGTTCTAAAGTCAATTCCCGAAGTCAAACCCCTACAAACAACCATGACACCACCAGAAATCGAACCTGAAATCTCTGACAATTTACACAATGGACATAGATACTGGATTTAAAATTTTAACTTAAACCCTTCTGAAATTACCTATCTTTCCTATTACACCACTGTGTTCGAATCCCTCTGAATGGGTCGCTTGCCAAATTTCTGAGCTATAGCTAGTCGACCCAATCTATTTAGAATCTTCGAATACAATGTTGCATTCTAACAATCAGATTTATTATGAGAAAGTAAATCTGTATTATAATTGGAGACACACAGTTAAGACCTGAATTTCACATTCAAACCTTAGTTACTAATTAGCAATTTTTAATGCTTACGGTTAAAACACGAAACAGATTTCCCACCTAATGAACTTCAAACACCGCGGTCCGGGTTTCCAGATTTCAGTCGCCAAATCTCCAAGAACAAACTTGATTTAAACTCCGCGCGGGCAGACATTCGACACACATTTTAATTAGAAGATTCGTCAGACGGCGGCTGCACTCGTGCAAAAGATTCAACTTCTCATTTGATAATTTTCCCGCTCTTTGGATCCCCTATCCCAGAATTCCCCACGACGACGCACAAACTTCCTCGACGTCTTTAATTAGGATGATGCTTCTTCATCCGGAAGAGATTTTCGAAGGAATCCGGTGGAAATGATTCCTGCCAAAGGATATCAAAGGCGAAGGATCTCTGCTCCTGATCCTGGAAGTGAAATTTTTCGGAAAAGTAAGATGTGAAAGCTGTCCCTTGGCGTGATTTTACAGAATATACGGGAAGGTGGGTGAAATAGCTGCGCTTTATTTTCCTCTTTCGCTATTCCAAAGCGACCTAATGAATAGCGGTTGGGTTTCAACATTAAATAATCCTAATTCGACGCCACGCAAGTGTTAAAGTGGGCAATTAACGTACAAGAGGTTTAAGTGGCACTCTGCAGCTGAGGCTCTGTAAAATCTGTGCTTTCAAAAATGAGAAGAATCGATGAAATTTGTCATATCTGTGTAAAGCTTCTTACGTCGATATCTAGGTTTTTTTTGCCCTGCGTCTAGCGCTCTGGCACTCGGTGTCACAGATTTCGGGTTTGAGTCCCGGTGATGTCATGGATGTTTTTAGTGGTTCAAAATCTCCTATAAACCAGATCTGATATGACTGCAAAGCGTCACGGAGCCAAGTCAGACTTCTACCTACGGTTGCGACATCACAACAGAAGCTACCCCTTTTCCCTTCACTCAGGAGTCCATACGGGTTCGTGGGCTTGGTTTAGATGTCCGCAGAGACAAACAAACAGAACAGAGAAATAACAGGCAACATAACTAGGTTTGTGCTAATATTAACATAACTGTTGATCTAACTATGTTGAAGAGCATTAAAGGTTGATTCCAGTTGTTGAAAGAAAGGATTAGTTATTTTAGCAGTTACATGCGATCATGGTGATCTGTGGCACCGAGCGCCAGAGAAGCAAACACTCGGCCATTCAGGCCCAGTTACCTCTAAATGTCTTTCCCGTAAGACAATGTCGCTTGTCGCGACGCATCAGTGGCCTGTTCGTGGCATACATAAATGCATCACAATATCTGCCACTGAATCACATAATCACATAATAGTTCATAATAATTTGGTATTAAGCTTTCAATTTCCATTGAACAAATAAACATTATCTATTTTTTTGTTCTTGCTTTTTTTTTTTCTAATGTAAAAAAAAAAAAAAAAAAAACCTTTTCTTTTTATTTCGTTCAAAAGTGTGGTCAGATAAAAAAATGTAAAAAAAAAAATCCTTTTTATTGTTTGTGAACCATAAAAAAAACCCGTTGTTTGGAGAAAAAAAAAAAAAGAATTTAACGTTAATTGAAAACAAACACTATTTTTTGTTTGTAAAGTGGATTTTTTTTTTTACCATTTAAATTAACTAGCAAAATTTCTTCGTTGAAATTAAGTCGTGCTTGTGTTAATGGAGTTTTAATCCTTTGTTTATTTTTTTAGTGTTTTGAGAATGCTGGAAATGTAGGCTTAAAATATTTTTTTTTTCTTTTTCAACACGAGATTGTTCTGATTTTGGAATATTTGAGATGAATAAGCTTTAAATATTTGTCCGTTTTTGTATGTAAACCAAACTGCAGTTGTATATTGTCAAACTACTACTCATTAGTGAATTGCTTTAATAAATAATGAGTTTCTAAGAAAATGACACTCTTTAAATCTCCTCTCTGTAATTAGCTCAAATGTGTCTAAGTTATACCAAAAGGAAGTTATTTGATTTTGCATTTTAAATCCCTAGTTAATTAACATCAAGTTTTGAATCCGTAAATTCTTCTTTTATTTCAAACCCCGAGATTCGATACCCGTTCCATCCTTCTTTAGTTGTCAATTTAATTTATTTTTCGCAAATTATAAGTGTAATTTATTATAACATTCAAAATCTTTTAGTTGATTGGGTTGGTTTGCCGCTCTACGGTCACCTTGCGCCCACGAGGCCTAAACAGACAGGGACCTACAGTTTAAAATGGATTCCGAACCACTCACAAACATCCATGCCACCGCCAGGATTCAGACCTTAAGCATGTGGTACCAAATGCCAGAGCGCTAACCATTGGCCACTAGCCCTCACTCTTTTAGTTGAAGAATCACTTCTTATTATGGTACGATATGCTTCCATCTTAATATTTTATGATGCCAATCTTATAGAACCCAATTCATATATTGCGAGTAAGGCAAAAAACGCGTTCAGCAAATCTTACTTCCTGTGTTACGTTACTTAAATTATAGTTCAAATCATAATAAAATAGAGAGTCCCTTCCTATTCCAAAAGACCAGAAAGTGAAAGGAACGTCTCCTTATTTCTGAAAGCAGTGACTGCAGCAGGCACATCCAGCAAATTCGAACCAGAAATCTCCTCCCACGTTAGGGGTTAGGATTTAAAGAGTCAGGACGCAGGAAAGCCTTAAAATCTACCCGATTCGTGGCCAAATGCCAACGTGCGTATCTAGGGTGCATGTAGGGTTAAGGCTCGAATCCGCTGGTTGTAGTCACTTCTTTCAGTTAAGAGGAGACTTGATGGCATTTGTGGCAATACGCCTCGCATTGGTAGTCAGGTTGCCTGGTGGCAGTTTTCCGGGTTTTCAATCGCGCGACACGCAAATGTGGAGAATTTACCCCTAAAAGTCCTCCCGAAAGGTACTGTCCTTCACCAGTCGGTGGGTTGTTTTGGTATATAAGAGGCCCACCGACGTTTTTCCGTTCTAACTTGCGGAGGTGGCTGTATAGCTCTAGATACGGGGATGAGGTGTGGAGAGAAAAAAAACATTAAAGATTTATTTATTTTGTTTGTCGTTCTACGGTCAGTTTGGGCACACTTTGAGCTAATTTGACAGGGACCTAAGTTTAGCGTGGATTCCGAACCATTCACAAACATCCATGCCGCCGCCTGGATTCTAACCTGAAGCCTGTGGTACCAAAGGCCAGAGCGCTAGTCAATTGGCCATCAGGCCGTAAATCTCAAAGAGAAAATGAATGTCGTAAAGTAAAGCAGTGTAATGAACTAAAATATTGAATCCCAGCAACTTGAACAAAATAACAACAACCTATTGAACTAAAATATCCTAGGTATCCCCTGCTTTAAGTTTGAATCCTGGCGATGACCTGGATGTTTGTGAGTGGTTCGGAATCCACTTTCAGCTGTAGGTCCTGGTCTGTTTAGCTCTCGTGTGATTAAAATAACCGTAGTGCGTCAAAACACACCAAGCCTTCCAGACATAGACACGGTACTTTCAATTCGACTTCACCTTCTGGAGTTTTGAACCGAGCTCATCCATTACCCAGTGTTGTTAGTGTAGCCTATAGCCAAAGATATAAAATTTTAAATTGCAAGTAATTAATATCTAAACAAAATGGCAACACGATCACAGCACTTGTTTACAAATAGATTGCCGCGCTAATCCATTTGTAAACAAGTGCTTTCTTTTTACAATTGTAGTAGTCAGAATTCTGATTATAACTTGTAAGAAGTAGTAAAATAAATAATTCTATAAAAATGCATCAATGCGATTTCTTTTTATGTATAAAAATGAATCTTCGTCTTGAAATCATAAATATAGTTAATTTAAGAAATTAACAAGAAACTCTATCTCTTGCGTTCAAGTATTGCTAAATAAATCAATGTTTTAAACATTTTCAATTAAAAATACCTGGATTAAATAATGAAATTCTTCTCCATTAATAATATACTCCAATATTTGCCCTTAGAGGGCGCTACTCTCTTTCAGGCACGCTGCCATGTTCACTCGCGTTGATTGAAAGCGTGCAGCTATTAGCAGTATTGATTACGATTATCCGAAGTGAAGGATGATCATTTCCAAAGATTTTCTCCCCAAAATGCTTGAGAATTCTTGAAAGGTTAAGTAAGATTTTATGGATTTTGCATCAGTTTTGATAAATGATAATAAACTTTGAAGTGTGTTTACCCAAACAAGTTAAATTTGCAAGCTCAGAAATTCTATCAGTGGAAATATTTGTTCGTACTTGTTTTGGTTAATACTTTTAATAAAAATTTGGAGCAGCTTTTAAGAATATGAAAGTATATTAATATACTATGAAAGTATATTAAATATATTATATAGAATTATTAAATTTAAGCTTTAATTATTTGTTTTTCAAACTTGTGTAATAAAATACGCAAAATTATTCAATTTTTAGGTGAAATCTATTTGGTTAAGATCAAATAAGAACTACATAGGAATTTTCTATTTAAAAACTATAATGTTAAATATTCTTATATTCTTCTAGTTATTAAGAATATTTTAAAAACTATAAACGGAGAAATTTCCCTCAATTCTCAATGGTGTGGACACTTCCTCAGCTCATGATCTATCACAATGCACAATGCAGAAACTCAGTAATTGTTTTGATCTGTGAAGGCCGAACAGACAATCGGTTATTTATGTTGTTGGTAGTTATTTATGTTGTTTTCCATATTTAAAAGAATTTTGAAGAATGATTCTGTTTTTTTAAGAGTAGTATTTTTCACACGAGGAGAGTTACAGCATTTTCGTTCCCAGGGAAAAGGAATGTATATTCTTTAACAAATGCATAATAAAAACCTATCACTAAAATCTGACAGCAGATAATCAATGTCATGTATAATGATACATCACAAATTACCGATTGTCTGTTCGACCTTCACAGTTCGAAGCAATACGGAAGGAATATATACTGCGCCATCTGCATTGTGATTGGTGATACATCATTGGCTGAGGAAGTATCTACTCCAATGAGAAGTGAGGTATGTATATATACAATGAACCTTAAAGTGGCACTCTTACTTGTAGCCGTTATAGGTCTAGTATAGGCCGAGACGTTACAAAAGACTCTGAAATAGTAAACGTTTTTTTTTGGTTTTTAATCACAAACTTTCTACAAATTCTTGGAGAGTTGTAATGTTAAAATCAATATGGGGAAAAATGGACTTTCGTTGGCAGTACTACACGTTACTCTAACGTAAATTAATGGTTAAATTTAACACCTCCTAATTTTGTAAGTTGCTGATTAGGTTATGTACTTAAATAATATTCAGCTGACCATGTTAATTTGAACTGGAACATGTTTATTGGATGATCTACCCTAAGAAATACATTAAACTTTTATGTCATATTTTTTATGCTCATCTGTCGTATTTCATTTTGTTTCATGTTCAGAAAATTAAATTTTTAATTCTGTATACATGATTAAATTAATTAACACGTGACGTTCATAAAAGAGACACGACGCCTATCAATAGGCAAAACTTCAGAAGAAAATTATTTTCTGTTTCTTGTAATTTTCAATTAATATTAGAATGCAAACTTTCTCAATCCCGGAAAATCGTATTAGGAAAAAAACTAAAACAGTTTCATTGTTCTGATTAGAACAAATAATTTATTTTTTCAAGCAGGATATTTTATATTTATAAAACGTAAAAAAGTTTAATTTCAGTCACAAAATAAAAAATCCGGAAATACTTCCGTAGAAATTTTTATCGCAAAAGTAAATAATTTTCCTGACCAAATGAGTGATGTATGTCACAACTTGTTACTTTTTTGTCTACAAAATTTACAAAGAGATTCTTTGCAAGGTATTGGGAAAAAAATTTTTTGATCCAAAGATAAATTTTGAATTAACATTACCAATGCATTAATAGTCATGGACAGTTAATACTAAAAAAGTACATTAAGTTAATTCAATTAAACAGCTTTAGAAGAATGAACGCATTTAAGAAACGAAACAATACAATAAAAAACTCCAGTCAACTAACACTTTTTTTTTTGTTAACTATACTAATTGATTTTAATTGGTTTTTTTGTTAACTATACTAAGTTTTTTATTGAAAATTTATGGCACACATTATTTTTCAATTACTGATAGCTTAGAAAACTACTTTTATAAATTCTGTTTTGCAGTTCCATTTAATGTTAATTGCTGAGAGTTTCAGCTATGAGTTGCTTTACTAATTATTATTTTGGCACAATAAAAATTAAACAATTGCAAGTAAAATTAAATAATTTCAAATCTTTTTCTCTGTAAATTAGAATAATTTCATAATTTTCCACCATAATACGTATTTATTTTTTTTTTTAGAAAAAAACAGTCGGGCATGTTGATTATTTAACAATCAGAGGAAAAACACAAAAATTCATTTTTAGAATCCTACAGGTTTTAATGCGAAATTGTAAATATGTTTTCTTTTAGATTATAAAATACAAAAATATCATTCCTTTAAATTTCTCACAATCTTTTTAAAAGGAGAGTAAATTCGAAAAAAAACATTAAGTTTTTTTATTCAAGAAGCTGGCATTTTAATCCTTCATTTACGGTTTAAGAAAAAAAAAAAACAAATTTATTTCTTCAAAATGAACTTAATGCCTTTTTTAATTTACTTTCCCTTTAAATCGCAGAAATAAATTTTTTAACGGTTAACCACACAATCTTTAATTATTTATTTTTAAAGCGTGTTAGTGTATTAATCTTTTTTTCCCCTTGAATAGCCATTTTTAAAAATTTCAAAAAAAAAAAAAAAATTTTTAAACATTTTCGAATACTTATTCTTTATTTATAAATGTTAAAGGATGCTAATTAGGCTCCCAAATAGAAGAAATAAACTTAAATAAATGATAATTGTATTTAAATTCTAAAATATTTATTCTATTAAAAGGTAATTTCAAAACCCAGAAGAACAAACATTTTTTATAACATTTTAAAAATGCCTTTTTTATGTGTTCTTTTAAAAATATTTGTAAGATAATTGGATGAAATAAACATTTTTTTTTTTTTTTTTTTCATAATTTTATAATAATTTAAAAATTGCATTTTCTTTGATCTTTTTGAAATATAAATACATCTCGCAAATAATAAGATAAATAAAATCAAAGATAAATAAAGGTCAATAAGTAAATTTTGATAGTGAAAAAATATTGATTTGGCAAGCTTTTGATCTGACAAAAGTAAAGATTATATTCTAGCCCTATATTGTGTTTTGACATAAAGCTCGAGTTTTATGTAAATAATTTAAGACATGACTTTAAAAATGGCTAAATGTGAAAAAAATTATTAAATTCAAAGCCGAAATTACTAAAGTTCAATAGTGTTCAATTATTTTGAAAAATGTACTAATTAAAATGCTTCTTAAATCTTTTTCAATAACCTTTTTTTATGTAACCCATAAGTTTTAATTAGTAATTGTAACTAGAGATTCGTTTAAATCAAAATTAGTATTTTATTCAAAAAGAAAAAGAATTTTGAAAACAGTTTTCTTTTACAAATCTTTTGTCTTTTTTTTAGTTTCATAGAATTTTTCTTTTGAAAAGAATTTTACCGCAGAAATTTCTTTAAAAAACAAAAAGATATAGTTTATTTCTTTTATATTTCTGAGATAATTGCTTTAAGAATAATGTTTCAGATAAAAGACAACTAATAAAAATGTAATCTTTTATTCCATATTCCTTTTGTAAAAAAAATTATTATTATCTTTCATATGTTTTAAGTAAGTAAACTTCATTTTATCTCATGTTTTATTTTGATGTTTAAAACAACCAATTACTAATTTTCTTAAAGAAATTTTTGTAATTTTTATTTAATTTAATTCGAAATTTTATTTTCACTTACATATAAATCAAAAATTTTATTAAATTCTAGAGACTATTTCAATAAAATTAAATTTAGATAGATAATCCCACGATGCAATTGAAAAAATAGAGTAAATCTAATTTTTTCAATTCCATTGTGTTTGTTAATTTATGCGTTTGTGATATGTGATTTGTGATATGTGATTGTGATTGTGATTGTGATTGTGTATTTAAAATATTTACTCATCTCATTTTCTGCTTTGTAATTGAATAACTTTTTTTTAAATAATGTTTGTAGAATAAACAATCATAATAAAATAGTGAGTTCCATAGATATATGTTAAAAATATCAATATTATATAGCAATATTATTTAACTAATAATTATAACGATTTTATTTAATTAGAAATTTATATATAAAAATTCTTAATTCACAAAATGCCATACCGTTCCCCCTTCTTCAATTTTCTTCAGTTCAAATTTTGTATGTGATTTCTTCACAACAATTTGAAACTGGGACTTTAATTACAATCAACGTGTATAAATATATTTAATTTTGATAATTTGGCCCTGTTTGAAATTAATTAGCTAAACTAGCTTAAAAGTCATCGAAATCTCAATTTCATTTTCTTAAATAGAATTAATAAGTCTCTGCTATATGTAATAATAAAAATGTTAGTTTGTCCCTTTTATTAAACAATGCAGATTTATTGCAATTCGCAAAATTTTACTATAGTCATTTTTAAAATTAAAACTTAAATAATTGTATAGATGTGTTTTGAGGATCACCAAAATCTTTATAAAGAATTGTTTTGCTATCAAATTGAATTTAATACCCAGAATTATTTTTTATTTGATTAAGTTAAGTTTGATATTAAATTTCTGTACTATTTTTCTGATCAAAGTAACGGAGTTAACAAAAGAATTCAAATACAGGATGATTATAATTAAAGTTCCACATTCAAAATGTTGCATAAAAAGAACCTCTCGTCACAATGAGTTCAAATTTCAACTGAAGATAATTGAAGAAGGGGAAAACGATATGGCATCAAAAAAATGTTCAAAAGTGTATGAATAGGTGGCGCTGTAAGCGGCATAAAAAAAAGTTAATTCGGCTGCCTGGGATATTTTGAGGCGAAACGACAATGTATTTGCATGAATTGCACATGAAACCAACTGTAGTGCTCAATGTTCTTGTTTGCTTCGGTTTTTGAAGAAAAAATGACTTTCACGTCATTCAACAGTTGTGACACTATTAATGGAAAGCCCATCCACCACGGCGAGGTCATACCACATTGGATGGGAAAAATCGGTGGAACTTTTCTTAGAACTTTTTTTGATGCCGTACCTTCTTCCCCTTCTTCAAGTATCATCAGTTCAAATTTAAACTCAAATTAATCAATCAAATTAATTATAATCACCTTGTATAATAATTATTTTAAATATTTTCTTCATGCATATTAAATGTTTATTAACATTTACTTCCAGCCTTTATAAATAAATATCTGTCAGAAATTTTTTATAATCATTTGAAACTGGATAGGTAAGTAATAAATAAGCTCAATTTTTATAAGCAAAAATAATATATTAATTTTTATCGTTTTATTTTTTTCTTTTAAAACGTCACTTTTAAAAGTTAAGAAATTTCATGTCTTGTAATATATTAAAAAGAATATTATTTGAAAGTTCAAATGAAAAAAAATAACAACTAAACCAATTTTCCTTCTTCGTAAATGTCATAACTTGAGAAAAAGAACTGATTGGTTGAACATCTGCCCGTTGTTTTGTCTGTTTAATGCCAGCTGTTCAAAATATATTTCATCCCTCTTCGCAGTTGGAATTGACAAGGGAGCATTGTAAATATTTCTTTTGGCGTGGTCATACAGATAAAGTGTCTTTAAAATACATGACAAGACCTTACAAAATAAAGCCCAAGGACTTGTAGACGACAAATATTTGACATTTATTATTTATTATGAAAGAATATTTTTTCGGTTCACCGTTTAAATTGTTCCCGTGTCGAATTATTTTTTTTATCAGAAGAAAATGATTCAAACTTTAAAATAATCGCATTTTTATTCAACTACAAAAGTTAAAATATTTAATAAATTGGAAAAAATTATTTAAAAAAAAATAACTAAATTCATGAAGATTATGATATAAATATCTAATAGGGGAATGAATAGATACATTTTAAATCAGCATTGATTAGTAGCATCATTTTAAATTTGTGTTATCCCAATTGGTTTCTCTCATTTTTCCAAATAATGCTGGGTATATATTCATGATTAAAGAGTTAAGTTTTTGGAAAAAGGTAATTAAAAATCTGTATTTTGACTTAGATGCTTATCAGCAATACCATCAAATCAAAATCATTAATTAAAATCCAACTCTCAAAATACTGTAAAAAAAACCACTCGTCACAATGAGCTCAAATTTGAGTTGAAGAAACTTGAAGAAGGGGAATGGTACGGCATCAAAAACATTTCCAAAGTGTATTAGATGGCGCTGAAAGCGGCATAAAAATTGAATTTGGCTGCCACTGATATATTGAATCGAAATGACAATGCATTCGGCATGAGTTGCACGTTAAAGCAACTGTAGTGTTCAATGTGCATAATTGTTTCGGTTTTTTGACGGAAAAAATTACTTCCAAGTCATTTAACAGTCGTGACACTGTGAGTGGAAAGCCCAAACATCACGACAAGGTCAAACCAAATTGGATGGGAAAAATTGGTGGAACTTTTTCTTGATGTCGTACCGTTTCCCCCCTCTTCATGTATCGTCAGTCCAAATTTGAACTCATTGTGATGAGCGGTTCCTTTTTTTCACAGCATTTTGAAAGCGGCACTTTAATTATAATCCTCCTGTATAATAATTATTTTAAATGTTTTCTTCTGACATATTAAATGTTTATTAACTTTACTTTTAGCCTTTATAAATTAAATATTGTCAGACAATTTTTTTTTGTAAACCTTTGAATCTGGATAGGTAAGTAATAAATAAACTTAATTTTTATAAATAAATTTTAAATATTAATTTTTATATCATTTTTTTCCTTTTAAAACATCAATTTTAAAAAGTTAAGAAATTTCATGTCTTGTAATATATTAAAAAGAATATTATTTGAAAGTTTCAACGAAAACAAAACTAAACCAATTTTCTTTTCTTAAATGTCATAACTTGAGAAAGAAAACTGAATGGTTGAACATCTGCTCATTGTTTTTGTTTAATGCCAGCTGTTCAAAATGTATTTTATCCCTTTCCGCAGTTGGAATTGACAGGGAACATTGTAAATATTTCGTTTGCGTGGTAGTACAGATAAAATGTCTTTAAAATACATGACAAGACCTTACAAAATAAAGCCCAAGGACTTGTAAACGACAAATATTTGACATTTATTATTTATTATGAAAGAAAATTTTTGAGTTCACCATTTAAATTGTTCCAGTGTCGAATTATTTTTTTTATCAGAAGAAAATGATTCAAACTTTAAAATGATCGCATTTTTATTCAGCTACTAAATTGAAGCTATTTATTAAATTAGAAACTTTTTTTAAAAAATTATTAAATTCACTAACTTTATGCTATAAATATCTAATAGGGAGTGCCTTGTAGTTGCATTTTAAATCAGCGTTGGTTAGTCGCATCATTTTAAACTTGTGTTATCACAGATGGTTCTTTAATTTATCAAGTAGTGCTGTGTCTATTTATGATTAAAGTTTCCTTGGAAAAAGATAAAGTAAAATAAATCTTTATTTCGAATCCGACACTTGTCAACAATTATGTAGCATTTTTCCTACGGGAAGAATTGTGAGATTTCATTCACAGGAGAAAGGAATTAAAATAGCTACTAAGGGCCATTAAAATAGCTACTCAAGAAGGCGGCATGCTACAGAAGTGTAATTTAAGCGACAGGAAGAAGGTGATGTTATATGTAAATGATTAGCTTTTCGGTGCATTCAGACAAAGCAGGCGCCGGTAGAGACACCTTCAGTGTGTTTAAATGAGGAAATTGTTCAGCCGGTTTCTCAGGCACAAATTGCATTTGAACGTTGTTGCCTGGTGAAAAGTTGTTGTGTTGCCTCGTGTAAGAAGTATCAGCGCGGTTCTGAGTGCGATGAAGGTTGAATTGTAGCGTACCGCGATTGCGGTTTAACGTATCGCAGTATTGCTACTCGCGTCGGTCGACATCAATGACTATTAGAAGAATACGGAATTGATGGGTTCAGGACGGTAATACAGAACGCCGTGATGAATCGCACCCTTGCGCGGCTACTCTTGACTGGAGCGTCTTCAATGATGTGATCAACGACGAACCTGGGAGCACGAATGAAGAGACGTCATTTTTCAGATGAATCAAGTTCTGTTTACAGCATCAAGATAGTCGCATCAATATTTGGCGGCATCGTGATGAACGCACATTTTCAGCATTCATTCGTCCTCGTCATACTGGTCCATCCTCTGGCGTGATGGAATGGGGTGCTATTAGATACACGTCTCGGTCAACTCTTGTTCGCATTGACGGCACTTTGAACAGTGCACGCTACTTTTCTGGTGTGTTACGACTCGTGGCTCTACCCTTTATTCGATTATTCGAATCCGGCGGAACCCTACGTTTCAGTAGGATAATGCACGATCGCATGTTGCTGGTATTGTGCGGACCTTCCTTGATACTAAAAATGTTCGTCTGTTGCCCTGGCCTGCGTTTACCAGATCTCTCCCCAATTGAAAACGTCTTGTCCATGGTTGCCGAGCGACTGGAACGTCACCATACGCCAGTCACTACGGTTGATGAGCTGTGACATCGTGTACTGTACATGCCATCCGATCTGTGTTTGACTCAATGCCCAGCCGTATAAGTGCTGTTATTACTGCCAGAGGTTTTGTTATGGGGTACTGATTTCTCCAGGATCTATGCACCCTAATTTCTTGAAAATTTAATTACTTGCTATTTCCAGCATAATATATTTGTCCAATAAATATCATTTTGTTATCTGTATTTCTTCCTGGGGCAGCAATTGTAATGGCCAGTAGTGTATATTCTTTGACAAGTACATAATAACAACCTATCACTCAAATCTGATAGTAGCATCATTTTAAACTACCAAAATTAACCCACTGCGTTTCGAATCCCTCGAACTTGGCCGTTTTGCCAAATTTCCGAGTTATAGCTAGTCAACCAAACCTATTTAGTGTCTCCGAATACTGCTGCATTCCAAACAATCAGATTAATTATGAGAAAATGAATCTGTATTATAATTGGAGACACAAAGTTAAGAGCGGAAATTGCCATTCAAACATTACTTTCAATTAGCAATTTCCAATGCTTACAGATTAAAACACGAAACAGATTTCGCCTAATGAACTCTGAAACCGCAGTCGGGATTTCAGATTTCAGTCGCCAGAATCTCAAGAACAATCTTCATTTAAACTCAACGCGCTGGAAGACATTAAACACACATTTATTTGTGAAAATTCATCAGACAGCGGCTGCACTCGTGCAAGAGATTTAACTTCTCATTTGATAATTTTCCCGCTCTTTAGATCCCCTATCCCAGAATTCCCCGCGATGACGGAGAAACTTCCTCCCGTCTTTAATTAGGATGATCCTTCTTCATCCGGAAGAGATTTCCGGAAGAATCCGCCGGAAATGATTCCTTACCAAAGGACATCAAAGACGAAGGATCTTTGCTCGATCTTGGAAGTGAAATTTTTCGGAAAAGTAAGACGACGGGAACCTGTTCTTGGCGGGATTTTATAGACGATACAGGGTGGTTAAAATAGCTGCTTTTTCTCTTTCGTAAGCCAGAACTAATGAATAGCAGTTGAATTTCTAAATTAAGAGATAAATCGAAGCCACACAAGTGGTAACGTACACACAAAATGTTAATGGTTAACTCCTACTAGACATGGTGGTCTGATGGTCAATTGGCTAGCTCTCTGACCTTTGGTACCATAAGCGTCACTTTGGAATCCTAGCATTGGTATGGATATTTGAGAGTGGTTCGGAATCCACGTTAAACTGTAGGATCCGGTCTAATTAGCCCAAATTTTGTACTAAATGACCGTAGGGCTACAAACCAAACCCACTAAACATATATTCTATATTACAATTCAAATTAACGTGGGGAATTGTATATTCATATACAAAAATTTTTCCACATTGCTAAATTAAGAGACGTTAAATTATCCGTTAATTTACATTAGCGTCTATTACTTAATGCCTTTAACGAAAATTAAGAGTTTTTCCCATCACTAGTGGGTGTTATCATGGTTTTTTCCCCATGCACACATAAATGTGAGCCAGTTACCTCAAAATGTCTTTCCGTTTCGTTTGTCTCCAACGCATCAGTGAGCTTATGTGGCATACCTAAATGGAACATATCCGCCAATAATGTATTGCATAAAAAAATAATAATAATTTGGTATTAAGTTTTCAATTCAAATGAGCAAATAAACATTATCTGTTTTTTTATTTTTTTCTTCTAATGAAAAAAACCTTTTTTTATTGCACTCAAAAGTGTGTTTATATAAAAAAATTAAAAAAATATTTTTATTGTTTCTGAAACGTAAAAAAATAGTTGTGTGGAAAAAAAGAATTTAATGCTAATTGAAAACAAACATTTTTTTGTAAAGAATTGGATTTTTTTTATCATTTAAATTAACTAGCAAAATTCTTACGTCAAAATTAAGTCGTGCTTGTGTTAATGGAGTTTAATCCTTTGTTTATTTTTAGTGTTTTGAGAATGCTGGAAATGTAGGCTTAACATTTTTTTTTTTTGACATAAGATTGTTCTGATTTTGGAATATTTGAGAAGAATGAGCTTTAAATATCTGTTCGTTTTGTATTGGCAACCAAACTACAGTTGTACGTTGCCAAACTGCTGCTAATTAGTGAATTGTTTTAATAAATAATGAGTTTCTAAGAAAATGACACTCTTTTAAATCTCCACTCTGTAATTAGCTCAAATATGTCTAAGTGATACTGAAAGGTAGTTATTTAATTTGGCATTTTAAATCCCCAGTTAATTAACGTCACGTTTCCATTTCACAAATTCTTCTTTTATTTCAAACACAGAGATTCGATACCTGCTCCATGCTGCTGTAATTGAATCAATTTAATTCTAATTTAGTATAACATATTATTATATAATTAGAATTAAATTGAAATAACATTAATTTAGTCTAATTTAGTATGACATTGAAAATCTTTTTAGTTGATTGGTTTGGATTGGATTGGTATGTCGCTCTACGCTCATCTTTTGTACACGATTGCTAAACAGACTGAGACCTATAGTTTCAAGTGGATTGCGAGCCCCTCACAAACATCCATGACACCTCCAGGGGATTGGAACCAGGAGCCTGGGGTGCCAAAGGCCAGAGCGCCAGCCAATTGGTCATCAGGCCACCCTAAGTAAGGAAGTAAGATTTGCGGAACGTGTTTTTGCCATTAGCGTAATGTATGAATTCGGAAAAGGTATACAACATTAGCATCATAAAATATATATTAGGGAGAAACATATCATACGATAATATGAAATGATTTTTCAACTAAAATATTTTGAATATTATAGAAAATTAGACTAATAAATTAAAAAATTAGACTAATTAATAAAATAAATGAAATAGACTTAACTAAAACAGAATGGAACGATATCGAATTTCGGTGTCTGAAATAAAAGAAGAATTTACGGATTCAAAACGTTAATTTATATGGCATCTAATTAACCATTAATTTATATTAGCATCTAATGTTTAATACTGCTATCTACAATTAACAAATTATCCCATCACAAGTGGGAGTTATCAAAGATTTTCCCCATACAACACATAAACGAGAGCCAGTTGCTTCTAAATGTCTTCCCGTAAGGCAATGTCATTTGTCATCATGCATCAATCGATTGTTTGTGGCATACCTAAATGGAATACATCCGCCAGTATGTTGCATAAATAATAATAAAAATTCATAACAATTTTGGTATTAATTGAGCAAATTAACATTATCTGTTTTTCGTCATTGTTATTTTTTTCTAATGAAAAACAAAAAAAAAATTTTCTTTTTTTATTTCGTTCAAAAATTTGGTTAGATAAAAAAAAAAAAAATGTTAAAAAAAAATAAAACTTTTATTGTTTGTGAAACATAAAAAAAAGCCTTTGTTTGAAAAAAAAAAAGAATTTAACGCTAATTGAAAGCAAACAATTTTTTTTTTTTTTTTTTTTGTAAAGAAGTGGATTTTTTTTTACCATTTAAAGTAACTAGTAAAAATTTCTTCGTCAAAATTAAGTCGTGCTTGTGTTAATGGAGTTTTAATCCTTTGTTTATTTTTTAGTGTTTTGTGAATGCTGGAAATGTAGGCTTAACATTTTTTTTTTTTTTTTTTTTGACACAAGATTGTTCTGATTTTGGAATATTTGAGAAGAATAAGCTTTAAATATCTGTTCGTTTTGTATTGAGCAACCAAACTACAGTTGTACGTTGCCAAACTGCTGCCAATTAGTGAATTGTTTTAATAAATAATGAGTTTCTAAGAAAATGACACTCTTTAAATCTCCCACTCTGTAATTAGCTCAAATATGTCTAAGTGATACTGAAAGGTAGTTATTTAATTTGGCATTTTAAACCCCAGTTAATTAACGTCAAGTTTCCATTTCACAAATTCTTCTTTTATTTAACACAGAGATTCGACACCTTATGCATGCTGCTGTATTGAATCAATTTAATTCTAATTTAGTGTAACATATTATATAATTAATTAAATTGAAATGACATTAATTTAGTCTAATTTAGTATGACATTCAAATCTTTCAGTTGATTGGTTTGGATTTGATTAGTATGTCGCTCTACGCTGTCTCTTTGTGCACGATTGCTAAACAGACTGGAGACCTATAGTTTCAAGTGGGATTGCGAGCCCCTCACAACATCCATGACACCTCCAGGATTGGAACCACAAGGTATCATAGCCAATTGAAATATCCGTCACCTAAGTAAGAAGTAAGACGATGTTTTGCCATTAGCGTAGCAATACGTAGC